>VMDO01005891.1:70758-106025 GCA_007922755.1 Pedetes capensis | reverse complement strand
CTCAGACCCACTCAAAGGCAGGACAACAAGGAGGGGGCACTGCTGCCGAGATGGCCGTTGAGGGGCAGTGTCTGAAAGACACCAGGATTTCCAGTCCCCTCCGTGTGCAGACACCCCAGGCTTCCCAGGACAGAAGGGGAGGTGCAACGTCATTTGCTGTGCCCGCAAGACAGTGTAGCCCTCAGATCAGCCTTTTTCCCAAAGATGAATGCCCTCACCTGATCCCAGCACACCTTCCCATGGACTATGCCATCTTCTTCTTGTTATTCCGAACTGCAAGGCTCCAATTGTTGTTGTTGTTGTTAGGTGCCGTCGGTGGAGTCTGACTCATAGCGACCCTCATAGGGTTTTCAATGGTTGACTGTTTCGGGATTGCCTTGGGAGTGGATTTCCAGGCCCTTCTCCCATTTTTGCGGTGCTGGGAATTGAACTCGGGACCTCAGAGACTGCAAAGCGGCACTCTACCAACTGAGCTAAATCCCAGCCCCAGGCTCCAGTTAGGAACACAGAAACCAGAAAGAGCTGGAGAGAACCAGGTGGAATTGCTGTCTGCGAACGAAGGTATGGCCATGCCCCGATGCATGCACAGACCAAGACAATGGTTCCAGAGCTTCTCAAAGGGGAGCCCAGGAAATGGCACGGACTCTCCGACCTGTTAGCATCTGCGGGGTAACTGACGAGTTGTGCTTGCTGTCTGGTATGGGCCTGTTGTTGTTGTTGTTGTTAGGTGCCTTCGAGTTGGTATCCTACTCATAGCGACCCTCATAGGGTTTTCAGAGGCTGATGGTTTTGGGATTGCCTTGGGAGTGGATTGCTACCTTCTTCTCCCATTTTTGCAGTGCTGGGAATTGAACTCGGGACCTCAGAGACTGCAGAGCGGCGCTCTACGAACTGAGCTAAATCCCAGCCCTGGCATGAGCCTAGCAGGTGCATGTTGTCCTCTGGCTTTCCTCACCCTCCCAGAACTGGGTGGGCTCTGGGGGAACCGGCCCTATGTTCAGGATTTACACAGCAGGGCCTCGTTTGTCCCGGGTCCTGCTCTCCAGCGACCTGGACATCCTCGGTGCCCACACCTGCCCGCAGGTGCTTCCTTGTCATCGCTCTGTGTTTCTTCAACCTCCATTGATAATATTTTAGCAGGTTGTTTTTCTTCGTGCGTATTTTAGAGTATACACTGCCTCAATAGGACTGTTTTTAATGCCAGGACTGAGTGGTGAGTGCTCTTAATGCCAGGGTACAGAAGAGGGATGGAGGCGTGGTGGGGGATGGGCATCCCAGGCTCCTCCCCTGTCAGAAACACAGCCAGACTTCTCCCCAGCAGGAGGAGGGTGAGGGCAGGCTGGGTGCACTGAGGGAGGCTCTTCATCTGCCTTGCCTTGACTGGCCGCACCTCACAGAGAATTGGTAGGTCTGAACCCCGGCTCTGAACTATGTATCAAGATGGGGAGGCAGGCCCCGCATGGTGGCGCATGCCTGTAATCCCAGTGACTCGGGAGGCGGAGGCGGGAGGATCGCAAGTTCAAGACCAGAGGCAGTCTGTGTAATTTAGCGAGACTCTGTATCAAAAAGTAAAAAAAATGGACTGGGGGTGCTGCTCAGTGGTCCAGCACTGGCAGAGTATGCAGGCGTGAGGCCCTGGGTTCAACCCTCAGTACTGGAAAAAAAAAAAAAAAGATGGGGAGGCTCTGCTGGGGAGGGAGTGGCTTTCAGACCCCTGGGCTCCCTGCTGGGGAGGGAGTGGCTTTCAGACCCCTGGGCTCCCTGCTCCCCACTAGGAACTGACCTTTCCAGTTCTCTGCTGAATGGAAACCTCCTGTGACCCCACACCTGACCCATCTCTGAGACTGCGGACTTCCGCTGGGAGGTGGCGAACCCTGCTCATCTCTGGCTGGCCCGCGCCTGGTGTCCAGCTCAGGCTTGCTGGCCAGTCACCCTGCCCTCCTTGCCGGGCTCTCACACTCAGCCTCCTTGTCCACCCTGGCTGCACCCGCTCCAGAGCGCACAGATGGAAGCAGGAGTTGGCGATGTCCCCTCCATGTCCTTCGCAGATCGCTGGCTTCGCATCCTGGCGTTGTGTTGGGTCTTTTCCGAGTGTAACAGCTTAGCCAGGCTGTAGCGGGGAGGTGTGCTGGGCGCGGCGCTCCCTCCCAGTCACAGGTCACTGCCAGCTGCCAGTGATGCCCACTGGGGCACAGCCTGCCCTGGAGTCACTGGCTTTCCACCCAGCACGCCCAGCAGCAGTAAGAAGCACTGGTACCTGCTGCGGGCTGGTCCCTGGGTTGCTCGGGGCTAAGCAGGGCTGGCCATGACACACCTGCAGCCTCCTAGGAGCAGCACAGAGCTGGAGGGGCAGGCTGAGGTTGTCTTCCCTCTGCCTGAGTTCTAATGGCGCATATATATATATATATATATATATATATATATATATATATATATATATGCATATATATATATATATTTTGTTGTTGTTGTTGTTGTTGTTGTTAGGTGCTGTCTGGTTAGGTTAGTTGGTATCTGACTCATAGCGATCCTCATAGGGTTTTCAATGGCTGACTGTTTTGGGATTGCCTTAGGAGTGGATTGCCAGGTCCTTCTGCCATTTTTTGCGGTGCTGGGAATTGAACTCAGGACCTCAGAGACTGCAGCGCAGCATGCTACCAACTGAGCTAAATCCCAGCTTTTCCTAAAACATAAAGGCCTGAAATCCACCACAAAGCCAGCCATTCCTTGTTGTTGTTGTTAGGTGCCGTTGAATCATGTCCAACTCATAGTGACCTTCATAGGGTTTTCAATGGCTGACCATTTCAGAATTGCCTTGGGAGTGGGTTGCCAGGTCCTTCTCCCGTTTTTGCAGTGCTGGGAATTGAACTCGGGACCTCAGAGACTGCAGAGCAGCGCTCCAGCAACTGAGCTAAATCCCAGCCCATATATATATATTTTTTTCTTTTCTTTTTTTTTTTTTTTTTTTTTTTTGTGTGTGTGTGGTACTGGGGGTTGAACCCAGGGCCTCGCGCCTGCATGCTCTGCAAGTGCTGGACCACTGAGCTGCACCCCCAGCCCATTTTATTTTACTTTTTTGAGACGGGGTCTCGCTAAATTACACAGACTGCCTCTAGTCTCGAATTTGCGATCCTCCTGCCTCTGCCTCCTGAGTCGCTGGGATGACAGGCGTGCGCCACCGCGCCTGGGTCAGCATCACAATATCTTTTATGTCTCATTCTATTATTGAAAAACGCCCAGCCGTTCTCCTGGTGCTGACGAGCCTGGGAGCAGGGCACTCGGGCAGCCTGTCGGCCACTTGGGGGAACCTACCCGACACCCAGGGTTCGTCTGTAGGACCTGGAAGCTTTTCCATTTCACACGGGAGAAGCAGAAGTGGGAATGAGAAGATCCTTGCAGGAGAGGCCACACCGGAGTGGCGCACAGTAGCCCTCCCTCCTCGGGCAGCCGTGGGGCAAAGGTCTCGCTTGTGTTTTTAGAGGTATCAGCTCTAACGCACGGCACTCCAGGTTTGGAAGTCAGGCACTCTCAGGACGGAAGAGTGTGTTTCAACTTTTTACTCCAAGTACTAATTACAATTTGGTGCACACCACATTACTCCAAAACTTGTTGTTGTTGGTTCCTCTTGAGTCAGGTCAGACTCATATCCACCCTATGCACAACAGAACAAAACGCTCCCCGATACTGTACCGTGCCCAGCACTGTGTCAGTGCTTCTCTGCTGTTCATAGGGTTTTCAATGGCTGATTGTTTTTTGAGAGTGGACTGCCAGGTACTTCTCCCAAGCCTATAGCACCTGGTGTTCTCAGGCGGTCCCCCATCCAAGTACTAACCAGGCCCAACCCTGCTTAGCTTCTGAGATCAGGTGGGATTGGAGGCCAGGGTGGTAATTTACCAGCATAAAAAATTAAGTATTTATATTAATCCCTCAGTATCTGTGGAGGTTTGGTTCTAGGATTCTTTACAGATACCAAAACCTGAGCAGGGATGCCCAGGTCCCTGATGTATTTGCATATAACCTATGTACACCCTCCCCTCCCTACCTCTAAATACTTTGAATTGTCTCTAAATTGCTTCTGGGGCTGGGGTGTAGCTCAGTTGGTAGAGTGCTGCTCCACATTCTCTGAGGACCCAGGTTCGATCCCCAGCACTGCTAAAATGGGAGAAGGTCGTGGTAATCCACTCCTGAAGCAATCTCAAAACAATCAGCCATTGAAAACCCTATGAGGGTCACTATGAGTCAGACCAGACTCCTTGGCACCTAACAACAACAACAACAAATTGCTTCTAATACCTCACACAATGTAAATGCTATGCAAATAGTTGTTATTTTACTGTGCTGTGTAGGGAATAAGGACCAAGAAAAAAGTCTCTACTTGTTCAGGTCCTGCAAAATATATTTGTAGTTGGTTGGATCTGCGGATGGAGGACCAGCAGATAGGCAGGGCCACACTGTCACGTGGCACAGGCATGTGGCTGCAGCTCAGTTGCAATCAAGTGTCAGCCAGGGCGGAGGCCTCCTCTGATGGATGCGTGGGGGAAAGCTCCGGAGCTCAGGCGGGCCTCAGGCCTCGCCCACAGCCCCTCCTCTGCACAGTGGCTGACTTCCCTGGGCGCTGTCTGAGAGAGAGTGGGAGAGGCCCAGGATCGGCTTGGTGGAACCCTCCCTTTTCCATGTTCTAATGTTTTGTTTTGTTTTGTTTGCGGTACTGGGGGTTGAACCCAGGGCCTCTCGCTTGCATGCTTTGCAAGTGCTGGACCACAGAGCTGCACGCCCAGCCCATTTTTTTACTTACTTGAGACAGAGTCTCGCTAAGTTACACAGACTGCCTCTGGTCTCAAACTTGCGATCCTCCTGCCTCCTGCTCCCCAGCTGCTGGGATGACAGGCGTGCACCACTGCGCCCAGCTTCATGTTCTACTGTTCAAAGCAAATCTCCAGCTGCCCTCCAGGGCAAGGAACCTGCCCGGGGCCAGATTACCCGCAAGGGCACTAGGGTGTCTTGGCTGCCTCAGACACCTGCTTAGGTCAGGAACTATTCCTTGAATGGGTCAGAGCAGAGAGACATCACGCCTACATTTCACTCAGAAATCACTTTTCCTTGCTGGTGCTTGGTTTTGTTTTTGCAGGGAGAGAGGATTACTATTATTTTTCCAAGGTATTGTGAAACTATTTAAAGGTGGGAGGGAGACTAGAGAAGTTGCTCGCTTGGATCACCGTAGCCAATCTGAGACCCTGTGGAGGGGGCTCCTCTCTGCCCACACCCTGTGACAGCAGGGCTGAGTCTCTACACCTAGAGCATGGGGTATAAGAAATATCATCTTCTAAAAGTTCCTTTAAATGGGTTTAGTCACTGAGTGCTCTTCCCCAAGAATTTCTGGAGCTGTAGCTGGACATTGAACAAGAGAGACAGAAAAAGAATTGATGCTTTTGAATTGTGGTGCTGGAGCACGCCTGTAATCCTAGCGGCTCGGGAAGCAGAGGCGGGAGGATTGCAAGTTCAAGACGAGATGTAGTCTGTGTAATTTAGCGAGACCCTGTCTCAAAAACTAAGTTTTAAAAAAATGGGCTAGGGGCACACCTCAGTGGCCCAGCACTTGCAAAGCATGCAGGTGTGAGGCCCTGGGTTCAACCCCCACTACAAAAAAAAAAAAAAAAAATTCTGGGGTTGCCTAGAAATTCCATCTGGGTCCCTCGAGGCCTCTTGCCTTCTTCAGTGGCCCTGGCCCCAGAGGGCCCTGGAAGGCTCACACAGGGCTTGCTTCTCCTTGGCATCCTGGCTCAGAGCCCCCTGGGTGAGAAGGACAGCTCACTCCCTCTTAGGGCCACTCTGCAGCTGAAGGAACAGGGTCTTCACTGCGCTAAGGCACCCGGAGCTCAGATTGGCCCCTAGGTGCCCTTTCCTTGAGCTCCAGGCTCTGAAGGAGCAGGTGTCAAGGTGCCAGTCCTGGCCCCCCAGCCTTCTGTGCTCAGACCCCCAGAATGAGCGACTCCAGCCATGCTTGCTGGCCGGTGTCCAAGTCCCAGCACCTACCCCTGACCCTCCTTAACTCAGCTCCTGAGCCATCCTTACTGGCCCTGGAGGGAAGGGGGTGCGTCCCTCTGGGCTGGAGTCCACACTTAGCCTCACTCAGCGTGAGGCAATGGGCAGCAAGGGGGACATTTCTCCTGTTCGTTCTGATTTTTAAGCGGCAGGAAAAGGCGCATCTTATTTACTTCTGCCGTTCTTGCGTCCATCTGCTTTAATGATTTTCAATGACTTTTATTTGGGGTCTTAGTTTAAATCAAAAGTGCCTATTTAGATATATGACACGCGAGGTCACACGGTGCTGTGGAGACCAGGCTGTACCCCACTCTCCACTACTCCGTATTGCATAGACCAGTAGCTTGCGGCTGTGCCTTTGTGTGGGGTTTGTACCAGACGTGTTTGCTCTGTCAAATACTCCAGTGTTAAATGTAAAATGTTTTCTGGCCTGTGGGGCCCTGCTTTGTAAGTAATTGTTTCATGAGTGTTACCTTATGGGATACACACAGCTCAGATGGCAGCTAAAATCTTGTAATATGTCCTGCATGGTCTGGCAGCTTGCTGGTGTGTTCATGAATGAGAACTGCAGATGTTCTGGTGCACTAGAGTAAAGCTTCCTCCATCTCTTCTGTTGCTGGTTCCTCAAGGGGAGTTGTGTATGTGTTTGTCTGGTTATTTATCATCACTTGTTGTTGTTGTTAGGTGCCGTAGAGTCGGTATCTGACTCATAGCGACCCTCATAGGGTTTTCAATGGCTGACTGTTTCGGGATCGCCTTGGGAGTGGATTGCCAGGTCCTTCTCCCATTTTTGCGGTGCTGGGAATTGAACTCGGGACCTCAGAGACTGCAGCGCAGCGCTCTACCAACTGAGCTAAATCCCAGCCCTAGTCTCTACTAGAGGAGCAGAACTTCATCTACATCATCAACTAGCTTAATTGGTTTGAAAAAATTTTGTACATTTCCAATTATTTTCCCAGTGGCCTGTGTATTTAGTGGATTCCTTAATGAATGGAACTGCCAACTCTGCCGAGTGTCGTGACAAAGCTTTGTCATAAACATGTCATAAACACGGACACTTTTGTGTCTTCACAATGCCAGAATTTATCAAATTACAATAAATTCATAAGTTACCTCAATTTTGTTGGCTTTCGTTCACCAAGTATCCTTGATTTCACTTGGTACTCATGGCCATCACCAAACACAGGTGCTTTTATTCCAGTCTTTGTTGTTGTTGTTAGGTGCCATCAAGTCGGTATCCAACTCATAGTGACCCTGCATACAACAGGCGAAACAGTATTGTCAGTGCTTCTCTGCTGTTCATAGGGTTTTCAATGGTGGATTGGTATTTTGGGAGTGGGTTGCCCAGTCCGTCTCCCAAGCCTGCAGCACCTGGTGTTCCTAGGCAGTCTCCCATCCAAGTACTAACCAGGCCTGACCCCACTTAGCTTCTGAGACCTGATGGGATCGGATGCCACAGGGCTACGGCTGCAGGCATTCCAATCTTAGTTATTAATATGAACTGTCAGTTCACACATTACACTTCATACATGGATATATAGGTTACAGAATGGCTGAGAAAGTGTCAAAGAGGCCTTAGTGAAAGAAGGCAAGAAGCAGAAAGCTGATTCAGATGCAAAGTGGTCACTGCAGGTGGTTTAAGGTAAGATACTCCATAATGGAGCAGTCGCAGGGGGCTCCAGTGCAGGGCTGCCAAAGCACAGGGTTGGTGAAAGGACAGAGCTGGCTCAGAATGAAGTGGGACTTGGTGATTTCACTGGGTTGCAGAAAGCAGTGCTGTGCTGAGCTCACCACAGGGACGGAATCAGGAGCTCATCACCTGCCAATACCAATGCACACACATTGGGTGGCCGGATGACAGGCCAGTAGGTGCCAGCAGCCCCCTGTCAGGGGTGGCTCCTTTGATCTGATCCTGGAGAAGGTGTTGTATCACTGATTGGTCTGGTGGGTTTGATAAGCTCACAGGCCTCGTTTCTTTGATATGATTTTGGAACACCCATGTGTCCATTTGTTCCTGATTTAACTTGATAATTTTATAGGTGGCAGTGTTTTATTTGTATAAATATTTATCTGTCTGTATTTCATTGTATGTTCTGGACAGATGGTGGTTGTTTGCTGGCACAGTGAGATGCAGAGTCATTCTGCCTCAGCGTTTGCACATAAAATGGAGCAAACTGCTGCTTTATACAATGGAGCTACTCAGGGCAAGTCACCGGGGAAAGCTGTGTGTGACTTTTGAGTTTAACCTTGCTTTTCTGTCTGTAATCCCGTGCTTCTTTGAGAAGCTCTCAAACAGGATTTTGAGCCAGGTTTACAGTCAGCCTGTGCCCAGACAACTCTCTTATGACTCTTTTCCTACCTGTAAATTTATACAATGCACCTCTTGGACCACCTTATAATTTCACTGTACTAAAGGGAAGGTTCTCAAGTAGAAGGTATACCAAAGCATTTCTACTTAATCCTTTAAGTTCTAAGCACTGGAACTTCCTCTTTTGACCTATTGTGACATAAGTTTCTATCTTATTGGCACTTCCCTAAACCTTAACGATGATGTCATTGACATCTTGGAGAAGTTCTTTAGGATAGGAAGAATAGGTAAGCCTGCTCATTGTTCTGTTTAGACTTTGAATTGAATTGTAAATTGTATCTTTTGAGCAATGTGACTCCAAAACCCACAAAGTCTATATATAGCCATTGAGAAGACACCTAAGTGCTCTCTTCTCTAAAGAGGCCCATGTTTATGTCTCTGAGGTGTACTATTGAAGTAACCGGCTTTGTTTCACTTTCTGACTCATCTTGAAATTATCTTCTGCGATGAAGCCAGGGACCTAACCTGAATAGAGGTCCCAGCTAAGGAAACGCCTCAGGCTGGTGGCCATGCTGGGCTGCATCACTGCCTCTCATCGCCACTGACGGGCTGGTGTTTGATGTGCCCTCTGGGCTGGGACTTAGCTCAGTTGGTAGAGCGCTGTGCTGCAGTCTCTGAGGTCCCGAGTTCAATTTCCAGCACCGCAAAAAATGGGAGAAGGATGTGGCAATCCACTCCCAAGGCAATCCCAAAACAGTCAGCCATTGAAAACCCTATGAGGGTCGCTATGAGTTAGATGCCGACTCGATGGCACCTAACAACAACAACAACTAAGAGTCCAGTGAGTGCAAGGCACCCCTGAGGGTGCTTGCTTCTGGCATGCCCTGGTCAGATAAGGGGCTATTCCTGCTGGAACGGGAGCAGCCCCCAGACCAACCACATGGGGGCGCTGACAACGCTTCTCCAGGAGGGCTTCCTGGACAACCCTCGGTACTGCCTTAGCAACACACCTGCCCACAGGCCACCACTCACAAATCACAGCAGATCCCACTCTGGGCCCCTGGACCTCCGCGAGAATCACAGTAAAGAATGCTGCGATGGGGGCTGGAGAAGCCAGAACCTTGTTTTCCCTCCTCCAGGTGGGAGGGGCTCACAGGCATGCCTGACTGGGAAGGACTCTTGGGCATGCCTGACTGGGAAGGACTCACGGGCATGCCTGACTGGGAAGGACTCATGGGCATGCCTGGCAGCGCTGAGCACAAGCTTGGGCTCCGGACAGCACCAGCACCCCCAGCCAGGTGGTCCACAGGAAGATCAGGATCCAGAAGAAGCCAGGGATATCCCAGCGTAGGCAGGGGAGGTGGCCAGCTGCAGAGGCCCAGCAATGGGCGTCCCCAGTGAGGACCCCAGGCTAGGGACCAGGCATCATTCCAGCTTCCTCATGAGGCCCTGTGTTGAGTTCGGCCATGGACACATAGCAGGACTTGACTCAGGGTGGAAAACAACAGGGGCAGGAACAGGGCAATGTGGCAGGAGTGTGATCTGGGGACTGAGCAGCCTACTGGTTACGGTACGGCTCCAGATCCCTCTGGGCTTGGTCCTCGAGGCCGGGCTGGTGTCCCATCGTGGCCAGCGGCCCAGGGGTCCTGCCATGGGAGGGAGGGCTGGGGCAGAGGCCGGCTCCTCACTTCTGCCCTTCTCCTGTCTCTATGGGCCTCTGAGTGCCACAGGAGCGAGGAACAAGGCTCTCATCATTTCTTCATTTGTTCGTTTACTCCATTGCGTTCCCAGAACCCACCTCATGGTGCCCCGGGAGGCGCCAGTAGCAGGTGGGCAGCACCTCTTCCCTGGGCCACGTCGGGTCCTCCCTGCCTCCCCAGCCCTGAGGGAGCTTCCTGCCTTTTCATTCTGAAGGGGCCGGTGTAGCCAACCCCTGTGCCACACACTTCCCCGTGGAATGGCTGGCGTGGTTTCCTGTTTCCAGATGGTCCAGAGTCACTCAGATGCCAAGACTACACTGTGAGGTGGGGCCTTTTGTTTGGGCGCCCAGTGGTATGGCGTGAAGACAGCCACGACAGGCTCAAAGTCACGGTTTCCACGTGCCAAGCCACCACGTGGGGTTCCACCTGGGCAGAGATGTGGCCACATTTGTGACACGGTTTCCCCAGTGTGCGCTCTCTTCGCTCTGTCCAGATGCTCTAGTCACCTCAGCTGCATTGCTCAGTGGCACCACGCCTGTGCCCTCCCTGTCTCTGCCCCTCTGGTTTCCAGGGCCCTGCCATTCGCCTTCCCTGTGGCCCCACACCCTGCAGGCTGCTCTGCCGCCATGATCTTCTGCTCTAGAATCTGTGCTGCCTCACTCAGGACTCCTGTTCGTGGTGACAAAGATGGGGCCCCTCAGAGTGGCTCCTTCTACCCTCTTTCTCTTGGGGCTTTCCTTGGCATGGAGACACATTTTCATAATTGTAGGGGGATTGACAAGACACGCGTTCTCAGCCGTCCAAGGAGTGAACGGGTGTGGAAGTTTTAAAAGCTGTGTTTCATGAGCGTCTGTGTTCCTGTGGCTTTTTTTTTTTTTTTTTTTTTTTGGTACTGGGGGTTGAACCAAGGGCCTCACGTCTGCATGCTCTGCAAGTGCTGGGCCACTGAGCTGCACCCTCAGCCCTTTTTTTTTTTTTTTTTTTTACTTTTTGAAACAGGGTCTCGCTAAGTTACGCAGACTGCCTCTGGTCTTGAACTTGCAATCCTCCTGCTTCTGCCTCCTGAGCCCCTGGGATTATAGGCATGCGCCACAGTGCCTGGCCCTGTGGCATATTTTCATTGACTTAATGGCATGAAATGTGCCTTTGTCCATTCTGTGCAGACATCAGAAGCACTTAGATGACCTACAAAGGCACGCCCCAGCAAAAACCAGCAGTGTGCATTTCCACCTCCTGATTCTGGCGTGTTGAACCAGTAAAAATGAGCTGTTTTCATTGACCACATTTCTGTCATTTAAGATGATAAATGTAGATCAGTGTAACTGTGTGCTATTACATGTCAGGTACATATACCATGGTTTATTCTCAACTTCAAGTTTCTCCTAAATAATGATAAAATACAATATAAAATTTCCCATCTGAACCATCTTAAGCGTCCAGATTAGGGGTATTGAGTCCATTTGTGTTGTTGCGCAACACCACCCACACCCATCTCTAGAACCTTTTTCTTCTTTCAAAACTGAGCCCCGGAACTGTTGTTGTTGTTAGGTGCCGTCGAATCAGTATCTGACTCATAGCGACCCTCTGTACAACAGGGGAAACACTATTGTCAGTGCTTCTCTGCTGTGCATAGGGTTTTCAATGGCAGATTGATTTGTTTGGGCGGGGGTTGCCAGGTCCTTCTCCCAAGCCTACAGCTTCTGGTGTTCCCAGGCGGTCTCCCATCCAGGTACTAACCAGGCCCAACCCTGCTTAGCTTCCGAGATCTGATGGGATCGGATGCCACAGGGCTACAGCTGCAGGCGAGCCCTGGAACTACTGAGCACTAACTCCCCATGCCCTCTCCCTCAGCCCCTGGTGCGGCAGGTCTTCTTTCTGGGTCTGTAAATTCAGGGGCCCTCATATAAGTGGAGTCGTATAGTATTTGTCTCTGTGAGACTGGCTTATTTTATTCAGCATAACATCCTCAAGATTCATCCACGTGTGGCCTTTATCAGAATCCCCTCCCACTGAGTACACAGGCCACATTTTGTTAACCTGTTCATCCATTTCTGCTTTTGGACTATTGTGGACAAATGCTTTTGTGGACATGGGAGTAAAAATCTCTTTGAGGTTCTGCTTCCAGGTTGGGGGAGTGCGTTGCTGTTGCCAGGTGGCATCGAGTCACATCGGACTCATAGCAACCCACATAGGGTTTTCAATGGCTGATTGTTTTGGGATTGCTTCTGCAGTGGATTGTCATTTCCTTCTCCCATTTTTGCAGTGCTGGGAATTGAACCCAGTTCCTCAGAGAGTGCAGAGCAGCACTCTTCCAACTGACCTAAACCCCAGCCAAGGGGAGCATATGGTCAGAAGTAATTCTGATTAAGGCTTTGGAGAGCCACCATTATCACTTTCCATAGCACTGCACCATTGCATACCCACCACTGCACACAGATTTCCTGATTCTTCTACAGTCTTGCCAACACTTGTTATTTTCTGCTTATTTGTTTAAATAGTAGCCATCCTAACAGGCGTGATATTTCAGGGTTTTGATTTGTATTTTCCTAATGATTACTGGTGTTTGATGTTGAGCATCTTTTCAGATGTGTTTTTGGCCATTTGTATACCTTCTTCGTATTTACAAACATATCAGTGCTCAAAAAGGATACTTTCTGGCATTTCTATAGCCTGCAGCCATACCACTGTGGCATCCAATCCTGCCAGATCTTGGAAGCTAAGCAGGGTTGGGCCTGGCTAGTACTTGGATGGAAGACCGCCTGGGAACATGAGGTGCTGTAGGCTTGGGAAAAGGACCCGGAAACCCACTCCCAAGGAACAATCAGCCTTTGAAAACCCTATGAATAGCAGAGAAGCACTAACAATACTGTTTCACCTGTTGTACATAGGGTTGCTATGAGTCAGACACCAACTTGATGGCACCTAACAACAGCAAAGCATTTCTACAGAGGAGCCAAATGTCAGGATTCAGATACCTGGCCAAGCATAACCACTTCACTAAGCGGAACATTCTTCATGCTGTACCAGGAAGATGGACTGGTTTAGAAACCATCTGCTCTTAGAGAGGGCTCCCTTGGCCTTTGTTCCCTGGGAAGATGCCAGGCCACATCCCCGTCTCTGACAGGCAGGAGAGCACTCATGAGCTCCAGTAGGTGTGGTGGCCCAGGAAGGCCCTGCAGAGCGAGTCTCCAGTTTTAGATCTGACTTCTGGTGACAGCCTTGCCCCTCATCCTTTGCAGATCAGTCAGCAGGGAGACGTCCTTTCAATAGCTTTTCTCCCGTGAGACCCCTGGTCACTGGTCCTTCTGGGCATGGGCCCTCTGGAAGCGTCCTGTTGGATCCATGTAAGCTGCAGCTTGTGACTGGGCTCCTCAGATGGGAGGGTCAGCTTCTCAGGAGCCTCTGAGAGCATGGGTTCCGGGGCGGCATTTCTCACCCAATGGCAGTGGGAGGGCGGTGGCCTCGGTTCGGATCCCAGCTCCGCTCTGTGAAGGCCACTGTCTCTCTCTGACTCGGCCTCCTCCTTGGAGACGTAGTAGCGGCAAAGCTAAACTCCTCCCCGAGCAGGTGGAGCACCTGGTGGCAGGGGCTCCTGTCATTCTGCCTGGAGCTTGGTGGGGCTCTGCCTCCAGCCCTTGGGGTGGGCTTTCACGTCACACCTCTGGTCCTTGCTCTAAAGGGGCACCGTGCTGGCTCTGGAGAGAGCACGTATTCTCTGAGAGAGAATACAATTCTGAAAGTGTGTTGCGCTCCACCCACCGTGCCTATGCTCTTTGGATGCTTCTCCAGGAAGGCGGGGATGGTCGCTTGGGGTCTTTCCAGAGGAGGCGCAGGGTTGAGTTCCCAGGCTCTGTCTGCAGGTCTGGGGGTACTGCCGCGGTGCTGGCCATCTGTGAGTCAGGTGGTACGTGCTGGTCCACTGTGAGTCGGGTAGTACTGGATTGGAGCACAGAAAGAAGAGCCCAGCGGCTCCTGCACAGAGTTCTATAAATATCCGCTTGTTCCGTTCATCTGTGTCCCATGTTCTCAGCTCAGTTTAGGGACTCTGCTAGGGTCTTGCATAGGCGTGCCTATGAGCTAGCCGCAGCGCGAACATGACCGGCACCTGGATTGGCACAACTGACCAGGGCTCTCTAGAACTCCTGCACCTCCTACGTGTGCTGGCCAGCGTTCTCCGTAAAGAGCTGGATACATGGCCGTGCAGAGTGTGGCCCACAAGCCAGGCAGGGAACTGGGGTCTGCTTCCCCTGGGCTTGGACAGGAGCTCTGGCTGGCAGGAAGAGAATTGACTGTGGGAAGCTGTGGTGGCACATTTGGAAAGTGGCCCCTCCAGGAACCTCGCTGTCCTTTCCCATGCTGTTGATGGATGGCATTGACCAAGGCCAGGTAGCTGCGGCTCCACCCCAAGCAGGTTCAAATGCACCTGGGCCCTTGAGCCTCAGTTTCCCCATATGCAAAATAAATGCATTTGATGTGTGGGGTGCGCGCCTCCTGGTCTGGCCTGGATATTCGGACAGGTGGCGCCGCCACGCACACAGATAATAAACATAATTTACTTGGGACCCTCGGGTGAAGGTCGTGGACTCCTGCAGCCCTTGGGACACCAGCGGAGATGGGAGAAAGGAAAAGCCTCAGGTGCTTTTGCCTTATGGGGACAAACACAGCTCTTTATTTCTCTGCCCTTTATCAGGGCAGAGAGAAAACCCAAAGCGTACAGCTTTAAGTGCTAGCAGCTCTTATACAGCCTCAAGGGAAGCTGCTTCCATGTTGGTGGTCTTGGCAGAGAGCGAGTTCTTTCCTTGTTGATAGTCGTGGCGGGGAGAGCATTCTTTCCTCACCAAAGGTCCGGGGGAGAGAGTGGAGAGAGCTGTTTCCTCATCAGTGGTCCGGGCAAATAAAGGGATCTTTCCTTGTTGGTGGTTGAAGGTCCAGGTGAAAAAAGGGTCAAGCTGCCACAGTGCAGCTCCTTATATAGCTTGCCCACGGAATGGCCTGAGCCAATCAGCTTTGAGTCCAATTGTCCAATCAGGTTCAGGGGATTTGTACAAACGTCCAACCAAGTTACTTTCATTTTCCCCAGATCTTCAAAGGCCATTTTCCCAGTTTTAGGGTTTTGCCAATTTCCTCCTAATTTCTCCCTACATTTGATGAAATCAGTCGATCCCAGCCTTCTAATGACCTGTCATTCCTTTTGACCACCTGCTCCATGTTTTGAAAGATTTTTGTGTAAAAACTGTTTTAAACAAAACAAACTTTAAGGGAACTTTTTCCAAATTCTATTATTGAAACATGTAATGGCCAGTCAAATTTTGATCATTGACACCATTCAAAGTAGATAATTACAATTAGTAGGCAGAATTCTAACCAAAAGCAAAGAAACATCTCTTTTGTGAGTTTTATCATGAAAAACAAATTCACAAGAGATGTTGAAGCTTTGAAAATACTGAGGGTACCCCTGACTTTTCCTGAGGAGACCAAAAGACTCAAAGGATGGATTTTCTCATCAGATTCCTAAAGCTTCTTCTGGCATCAACATTCTGTAGCCTCTCAATCAGTAAACTTCTCAGTGGATAAAAATAAACTCATCGCTGTTACATTTGGGGGAATGGTTGGAGGCAAAACTGAATTTGAAAAGGAAGCTTTCGTGTAGACACAACTGTCTCCAACCCAGTGCTTTGAAAGGGAGAATGAGGTCCTTGTTCTAGACAGCAAATGAATCAGATGAGGACAACATGCCGCCTCCCTGCCTCACCCTCTCCTCCATGCATTCAGTATGTGCCGTGTGAGGGGCACTGTGTACGGTGTGAGGCATGGGAGCTCAACCCGCCTACAGAGAGGCATCCAATCCACCCGGCAAGCGGTCAGCACACAGCATCTCTAAATAGGATGCATGCCAGCCGGGGGAAGGGTGTGTGCAGACAGCTGGTGCCTGCCTGCGCTGTGGAGAGGCAGCAGGGCAGGCAAGGGGACAGGCAGCTCCCTAGAAGGTGTGACAAGTGAGGCCAGTGGAAGGGCGTGGACAGGGGATCAGGGTGTGTCAGTGGAATCATGGTGATTCTGAAGAACTCAGAGCATTCAGACACGCAAGAACGTAAGACAGATGGTTCTGGAAGAGAAGGCAGAATCCAGATTTGAAGCACCTCCCAACAGCAAGCCAGTAGGCACTCAAGTGAGGATCCTTCTGAACAGGGTGCAGAAGAGATGGAGAAGGTCAGGCAGAGGCCAGGAGGCAGGGAGGACACTATGCTGTGCCCGGGAGAGAGGGATGGAGGAGATGGCAGATGCGGAGGTATCGGTAGGTAGACGTGGTGCTCTCTGGACATGCAGGAGTGGGGAGAGACCTCAGTGAAGCTCAGATTTCTGCCTTGGTCAAGGAGTGGAGGGAGAGCCATTCAGAGGGACCGAAGGTCTAGAGAGGCACAGGCTTGAGGGAAGGAGAAAAGCCATGACTACTAAGGGCCTCTGATCAACTCATCAGTGGACGGGTAGGAGGTGGAGGGCTTTTAGACAAACACAGAGTGGGGAGGCTCCCCACAGAGTCCCTTTTCATTCAATACCAAGAAACCAGAAAATATTTTAGAACACTACTGCTAATCAAATAAATGTAAATTAAAACAGTGAAAGTTGCTGGCCTTGCAAAGGTTTTAAGGACAATACTCACCACAATCGGCCATTCCTTATGAGATGTTCTTCAACTCTGCTGGCGAGAGTGTGGACTGATTCACACTTCTAGAAAAAAGCTGACATGTATCATCAACCTAGGCACTGTCATGACATTTAACTCAATGTCGCAATATTTGTGAATATGTTCTAAGGAATACATAACGTCATAAGATATTAGTGAATGGTTTGTGTTCAAGAATGCTCTATGTTGCATTATTTTTTGTTTAAAAAATCTAACAATGGGGGAACAGTGCCACTGTGTTTCTCCACATAATAAGGATGTGATGAGACCCTCAGAGAGTCTGTGAAATGCCTGGTGTGCAACATTCCATGAAGGACGCAGGCTTAAAAACGGCATAGGTTGCAAAGTGTTGCTTGGTGGGTCGTCTATTACCCGCTCTCACGTTATGGACGTTATTCCTTATAATGCTTATCCTTTGGTTTTAGTTTTTGTTTTTCTGGTACTGGGAGTTGAACACAGGGCCTTGCGCCTGCATGCTTTGCAAGTGCTGGACAACTGAGCCGCCCCCCTTCTGCTCCCCCCCCCCCTTTTTTTTAACTTTTTGAGACAGGGTCTCGCTAAGTTTCGCAGACTGCTTCTGGTCTTGAACTTGCGATCTGCCTGCCTCCGCCTCCCGAGCCTCTGGAATGATAGGCGTGCGCCACCGAGCCCCCCTGTGTCCTTGGAATTCTTAATCACCTCCTGTACCCTGCACAGAGCTCAATAAAATGTGTATCTATGGCTCCAGCCCTGTGTAGGAATAAAGAGAACAAAATTTGGAACCAAGTGCGGTCGTGCATTGCTTCACGTCAGGCATGCTCTCGAGAAAGTTGGCGAGGATGACTTTGCCTCGGTGTGGAATCAGAGTGTTTACACAGCCAGGACAGCTGGGGGCTGGGGCGACGTGATCCGAAGGACCACTGTTGAAGATGTGGCTGGTCATCGCCCAAAACACTGTGTCTGTGTGGCCTGTGCCTGTGTCTCCCTTCTAGGGGAGTGAAGAAAGACCCACAAAGCTCCTGGGCCTTGAAAACTCTCGCTCTGTCCTCCCGCAGAGGGCCTCTCTCTCTCTGGAGAGTGGGTGGCCCCTTTCTGTCCTCAGAGACTTCCGGCCCTGCACGGGGCCAGCAGGAAAGGGCTGGGGGAGATTGTCAGTGCCATTCATTTTCTTAGACTGTGTTGAAAGACAATTTGAATTTTGTTTTTTAATTAATAGGGCTGAAAGCAGGAAATGACAATTTTGGTCTTAATATTTGTAGCATATTTGTCTGCTTTCTTCCTGCCTCATCCATGCCTCGTCCTGGACATCTGTCCAACTTATATCCTCAGCTGATGACCCTGTGGTCCAACCTAAGTGCCATGTTGTTGTTAGGTGCCGTCGAGTTGGTGTCCGACTCATAGCGACCCTATGTACAACATGCAAAACACTATTGTCAGTGCTTCTCTGCTGTTCATAGGGTTTTCAGTGGGGATTGTTTTTTGGGTCCATCTTCCAAGCCTAGAGCACCTGGTGTTCCCAGGTGGTCTCCCATCCTAGTATTAACCAGGCCCGACCCTGCTTAGCTTCCGAGATCAGATGCCACAGGGCTATGGCTGCAGGCTAAGTTCTATCGAAGTCCTCTAACAATGGACAGTGTTTCATCTTCCCATGCAGCAGGGTGAGGAAGGAGAGGAAGGAAGGCTGGCAGAGCTTTCACTGCAGGGGCTGCAGTGTACTGGACATGCCCATGGAATTCTGGGAAGGTGGACCCCTCCCCATACCCTCCCTCCCAGAGGTCACCACCACTGATCCCTCTGTGGGCAACTTCCATGTCTCCCTGGGCTGTACTTCCTGAACAGTGAGCTGCATTTCGCCTGCCCCTGATGATCACACAGTAGAACCTTCTGTGAGCGTCGCTGCCACTCACTGTGCTGGGCCCTGGGGTTGCCAGGGTCCTCTGTGCCACCCGGTCCCTCTGCCTCTCTCATGCTTTGCCTCATGTGTCCACCTCCGGGCGTCTGTGCGCCCCGCCATTGCTGGCTGGTTTGGTCATTTCCAGTGAGCAGTTTCCAGTGAAACCGCAAAAGGCGGTTTCAGGTGTTCTCAGTGGGTCTCCTGGTGCACCTGTGGGCCCTCCTGCTGTGTAGGGTCCTGAGACGCTGAGCTCAGGGACCTGCACTTCTTCCACCTGACTAATGGAGCCTGTTGTCTCCAAACCCATCCTACCAATTTAGTCCCCCGACAGCCATGCCCTACGGGAGTCCTACGTGCTCCATGCTGCTGCCAACCTTTAACAAGAACCAGGATTTTAATGTCGTTGTTGTTTTTGTTGTTAGGTGCCCTCGAGTCGGTGTTCGACTCATAGCGACCCTAAGTACAACAGGCGAAACACTATTGTCAGTGCTCCTCTGCCGTTCATAGGGTTTTCAATGGCAGATTAATTTTTGGGAGGGGGTTGCCAGGTCCTTCTCCCAAGCCTACAGCACCTGGTATTCCCAGGCGGTCTCCCATCTAAGTACTAACCAGATCCAACCCTGCTTAGCTTCCAAGATCTGACGGGATCGATGCCGCAGAGCTAGGGCTGCAGGCTAGGATTTTAACAGCTATAGGATATTTTGAATTGTAACTAGAAAGCAGTGTGGATCTTAGTCCTGCAGAGAGTTTTATGTTTTCATCTGGTATTATGTGAAGTTAGGATTTCTCTTGCCTGCCCTCCAGCCACTCACCTGTGAGCCTAACCCTGTCTCAGGTCCATCTGCAGAGCAAGCAGCCCCTAGCCCACGGCTGTCCAGAGTCCCCAGCAGGTCTGTATGGAGCGGCCACCCGGGAAGCCGCGTGGGTTGCGGGAGTCGGCCGCATCTGTTTCTGGCCTGTGTGTACAGCGTGCTGTACACAGCATCGCCTACCACCCGCCACAGGCTCAGGATGCAAACATTGCTCCTGACCCGCATCTGCGTGTGTCTTACCACGACGGCGTCTTGCGTTTCATCGGCTGCAGGTGTTAGTCTTCCCCTGGAGTCACCGAGGAGTGACGAGCACTGTGACAGGCTGACCTCCTTGCTGTTCCACCTTGCAAATGCACACGTGGGGCCCCAGTGGCTGGGTGCCACTGGGGACAAGGCTGGCGCCCAGTGCTCCTTCCCCCTCAGAGAGAGCAGGGGCTGGGTCAGTGAGCTGGTGCAGGCCTTGGCGAAATACTTGGAAGAAAGAAACTTAGGGGGGGGAGGCTTTATTACGGCTCACGGGCTGAGGATCCCAGTCCACGGATTCGGGGCAAGCGTGGCACCAGGGCAGGCAGCCCGGGCCTGTGGCATGGAGCCTCACCTCTTGGTGACCAGAAGCAAAGAGAGTTCACCAGCACCAGGGGCCCCTGGGAAACCTCCAAGGCCCCCAGCCAGTGACCCACCCGGGCTCCCCTCTGCAAGCTGGGACGGACCTTCCCAGGACAGCGCCACCATGTGGGGACCAAAGGTTCGAACTCATGACCGTAAGGGGATGTTTTAGAGTCAAACCATAACGGTGCATTCAGGCATGCCCCTGTCTCCAGCCTCCCGTGCTTTGGGAGAGGACCTCCTTTCCACCCCCGAGGGGGGCATGGCTGGTCCTGCTACACCTGCTCCTTCTCAGGGTCTCTGCTCTGCTACCCAGCCCCCAAAGGGTCTCTGGAGGATCGCTGGGAGGGGCTGAGCTGGGGGGTGAACAGACCCAGGACACTCGAGTAGACTTTCCCCAAGTCCCAGCTGTGCCGAGAGGCAGAGTTTTCAGTGAGTTGACGCGTCTGAGAATGTAGTGTATCTTCACTGAGGTGAAGTTTAGGATTCCGCGGTGGGGGTGAGGTCTCTCTCCTCAGCAAAGTAGGACCGAGGAACCGCGCAGCCCTGAGCTCTGCCTTCATGAGTGTAAATGTCAGTAAGAACAAACAAAAAATGGGGACAACTTCATGAAAGAGCGCCATCGAGACTTAACACATGAACGCAAGACGCCTCTTGTCTTGGTTGGAGCGTCCTTTATTGGAGTATCCAGAATAAACTATTTAAGGCTATCTGGGGGAAAATTGGGGGAGTTTGGAAGTGGTCTGTGAATTCGATGTGCATGCTCCATCTCTTGGGTGTGTTAGTGGCATTGTGGTTGTGTAGAAGCTGTATGGGAAAGAAATGCATGCTCAGGCATTTGGGGGCTCTGAGGATATCTCCAGTTTGATTCCAAAGTCAATACACGTGCAGTCATTAATCACTTAGCAATGGCATACATTCTGAGGAATGCGCTGTGAGGCGATTTGGTCAATCCGCAATCATAGCCTATATAGACACCAACCTGAATGGTGTAGGTCCACTGTATGGCATCTTTATGCCATCAAGAGACTCAGCGAACCCGAGATGTGTGAGGGCTCTGCAGTGTAAGATGGCACACTGTTTCACAGTAAACTTTTTAGGTATATAAATAGAAGTACACTCTGAAACAATAAGGAAACAGCATAGCAAATATAGCAAACGCAGAAACCAGGAACATAATGATTGTCATTATGTTCAGCATCAAGTGTTACAGAGTAGGTGTCATTCTATTGCTATACTTTCATACCACACACACACACATGCGCGCGCGCACACACACACACACACAGGAGTAATGTGTTGTTCTAGGTATGACATTCCAATGGCTATCGCGTCACTAGATGATAGGAATTTTTCAGCTCCGTTATAATCTGATGGGACTAGCCTCATACTCTTCATTGTTGACCAAGACATCATTAAGCAGTGCATGGCTGTGTGTGTATTGTTGTTGTTGTTGTTAGGTGCCATCAAGTCGTGTCTGACTCATAGCGACCCTCATAGGGTTCTCAATGGCTGACTGTTTCGGGACTGCCTTGGGAGTGGATTGCCAGGTCCTTCTCCCATTTTTGCGGTGCTGGGAATCGAACTCGGGACCTCAGAGGCTGCAGAGCAGTGCTCTACCAACTGAGCTAAATCCCAGCCCTGTGTGTGTATAGACACATAAATGTAAGTGAAGAAAAGCAAAGAGAGCAAATGAGGCAAAACATTACTAAATGGGAAAATCTAGATGAAAGGCATACAGAACTATTATCTCAACTCTACTGAAGTGTTGTGTTTTTCAAGATAAGATACAGGGGAGAAAAGAAAAAATGCAATGGCAGGTTGACAGGTGTTGAGGAGCAAACAATCATTTTGCACAAGATCTATTAAAACTCATGTCAACAGAGGAAAAATAACCTCAGAGGACTTCCCAGGTCCGGAGAATTCTAGCTTCGTTGTGTCTTCCTGGATCTAAGTCCACTCACTCTCCGACTACGGGCTGACTACGGAGGGATGCAACCTGGTGTGCCCCTTGCTCTGGGGGATCCCTGACAGCTCATCAAGGTCATAGGGTGATAAGATGCAAGACAGCATGAGCCACCGACTGTCTACACTGTTCTGCAGCGCCTGCGTGCCTGGCAGCCCTTCTCTGGCGGCATCTCAGGAGGCTTACCTGCCCCTACCCAGGCTGTGGGGTTCTAGGAGGCACACACAGGTGGTAAACACGTGGAAGAAAGAACTTCCTCGGGAACACATCCAGTGCAATCTGTTTCCTCGATAACACTTGTTGGAAATTAGTTTTGAGAGCATCCAGCATCACGGAGGAGGAAAGGCTAAGAGTGGCTGAGGTACCTGCCTCAGGCCACACACCACCACCCCTCACCCCGAGGTGGAGGCAGCTCGGGCTTCCTACTTTTTTCCAGGCTCCATGCAGCCCTGGCTCCTACTGCCTGTGAGGTGCTTCATGAGGTTCTGCTGTGTTAGTGTGAGGCACGAATTCAGACCTTCTCCCGCCTGTGGAACTAGAGGTGGTTTTTCCTGTTCAATGCCAGCCAGACAGTACTGCAATGAATTTTATTGGACTTCTGCAGTATCATCTGCAGAGGAGTGACTACCTTTCGGGAGAGTGAAATGTAGCAGAGAAGTGACTATGTTTTAGGCGAGTAAAAAGTAGCAGAGAGTAAAATCTAGCAGAGAAGTGACTACATTTCTGGAGAGTAAAATTTTTCTGTCATAGCCTATTCTCTTTTCAATAGTTCTGAGGCAAATATTTGTTTAACTACAGGATGTTAAGAATCTCTTACCCTGAAGTATGGGCAAGTGTTTTGGCAAACTGACTAATATGCTTGGAGAGTAGGTCCATTGAAATAAAAATACAGAGTGCTCTAAGATCTCCTTCGTCTTCTCTATGTCCTGATGGAGAGGTGTTTTTCCTGCAGTATGGACGGGTGGGTCTGCTAGTGTGGGGCGCACACCTCCCTGTCCCCCCACCGGATGTTCCGAAGGGCAGTATCACCAAGCACACAGATACTAAACACAATTCACTCAGGACCTTCGAGTGAGGGGCGTGGACTCTTGTGGCCCTCAGGACACCGGCAGAGATGGGAGAAAGGAAAAGCCTTGGATGCTTTTGCCTTCCAGGGACAAACACCCGTGTTGGTGGTCTCGGTGGTCATGAGGAGAGAGTTCTTGCTTCGTTGGTGGTCAGATGGAGAGTTCTTGTCTAGTCGGTGGTCGATGGTCAGGGAGAGAGAGAGAGAGAGTTCTTTCCTTGTTGATGGTCGCAGTAGAGGGAGAGTTCTTTCCTTACCAAAGGTCGGTGGGGGGGGGGGAGAGAGAGAGAGGGCGCGAGCGTGAGCATGAGCTGTTTCCTCATTGGTGGTCCAGGCAAAAAAAAAAAGGGCGAGCTGCCACAGTGCAGCTCCTTATATACCTCGCCCATGGAATGGCCTGAGCCAATCAGCTTTGAGTCCAATTGTCCAATCAGGTTCGGGGGATTTGTGAAGGGTTTTGTACAAACGTCCAACCAAGTTACTTTCATTTTCCCTAGATTCCTAATTTATAAACCAGATCTTCAAAAGCCATTTTCCTAGTTTGGGGTTTTTTGCCAACTTTCTCCCAATTTCCCCCTACATGCCAGCATCACAGTAGGGAAAAAGAAGGCCGTTATCAAGTTCAGAATATTCTGATTTTTGCAAAGCATTACAAAATCCACAACAGAAAGGATCTGAACATCTGTTTGTCTAAACTAAACATAAATATGAATGAGCATATTTTACTTATTCCTTTGTGATGCAAGGGCTCCCCTCTGAGGTTTGTTCTCTGCGCCAGCATTTCCACTGCTTGCACCTCTCCATCACTTTTGTTCTTGCTAGAACTGGTAGTGCCCCATTCAGGCTCACGTTGCTGCTTGGATCTGACACTGAGGGTCATTTCTTTTTCTTGGCCATTCCTTTTTTCTTTTCTTTTTTTTTTCCTTCATTTTTTAATAGTAATTTTTTAGTGGTACTTGGGGTTTGAACCCAGGGTCTCACATATACTTCATAATACCACTGGACTGCACCCTCAGCCCATTTTTTATTTTTTATCTTGGGACAGGGTCTCGCTAAGTTATCCAGGCTGCCTCTGGCCTGGAACCTGTGATCCTCCTGGCTCTGCCTCCTGAATTGCTGGAATTATGTGCATGCACCACCATGCCCAGTTTATCAGGAGGTTTTTTTTTAGTGTTCAACTTAATAGGCCTCATTATGACATTTCCATACATGCATGTCATTGTCCATTGCCCATGTTCACCTCCCTATTACTCTCTCATTACCCTCCCTTCTCCTTGGGATCCCCTTCCTCTCTACTTATGGTTCCCCTTCTGTTTGCATTATATATATATATATATATATATATATATATATATATGATGCAATATATATATATAATGCAATATAATATATATATATATGCATTTATATAAATATCATATATATATGCATTTATATAAATATCATATATATATATATATATATATATATATATATATACATACATACACACACTTTATATGCCTGCGGCCATACCATTATGGCGTCCCATCCTGTCAGATCTCAGAAGCTAAGCAGGGTCTGACCTTGTTAGTACTTGGATGGGAGACCGCTGGGGAACACCAGGTGGTATGGGCTTGGGAGAAGGATCCATCAATCCACTCCCAAAAAACAATCAGCCATCGAAAACCCTATGAATAGCAGAGAAGCACTAACAATACTGTTTCACCTGTTGTACTTCGGGTTGCTATGAGTTGAACACCAACTCGATGGCACCTAACAACAACAATGCATTTATATAAATATATATATAGTCTCCAGATTCTGTCTTTGGGAACAAAATGTGATGTTTGTTCTTCCTTTCCTTCATTACCCTCTCTTATAGACCAGTGGTCGCAGATGAAATGGTATTTGATGGTTTATACAGGACTGGACAATCTGCAGGATGTGGTTGCTCTGCCCTCTATATTTCTGGTTATTAATGAGAGATGCAGGGCTGGAGGTTAGCTCAGTTGGTAGAGTGCTGCTCTGCACTGAGGCCCTGGGTGTGATCCCTAGCACTGCAAAAAATGGGAGAAGGACTATCTGGTAGTGTTTCATTCTGTTGTACACAGGGCCACTATGAGTCGGACCTGACTCCACGGCACCTAACAACAACAATGAGAAATGCAGGAAGACACTTGTTCCCTCCCAGGAGGAGAAGGCAGCCTTCTGCTTGATTATGGCATCCATTGGCTTCTCAGATCCCAGTCCAAACTGTGGGGACCCAGCCTGCCTCGGCCCAAGAACCAAGCAGAGGAAATATCCATGGGAATTATTACCTCCTCAGGAAAGACGTGAGGGGAGAAAAGTGGAACGATGGGTCATGTGTAGTGGCTGGTCCTCAGGTTCCGGGCACCCAGGTGTGGTGGCCCATGTACCTGTCGCAGAACCAAGCCAGATGGAGACAGCCAGTGAACAGGGAGGCCCAGCCAGCAGAGTCGTTTTCTGATGCGGTGTGGATGACTTGAGAGTTTAATGACAGCTCTTGCCTGTTTAGTTAAAGAAAGCTTTCATGACTCTACATGGATTGGGACTGAGCTCGAAATCCCCTAACATTCACCATGATCAACAAATCTTCCAAGCCCGGTGAGGCTTGTTGAGGTTCAGGAAGGAACTGACCACCCTTTAGCCCTGGGAACCAGGGCAGGCCACGTGCAGGACCTTAGCCAGGTGTCCATGCAGAGCCGACTAACTCACCTTCAGACAGATGTGCACATTGTATTTCAGCGACATGAAGAAGGCTGTTAAGAAAAAGTCGGAAATGATTCCAATCAAGGAGCTGTGTCTGGTGCACGGTGGCCTCCCACCAACGCAGCCTCCTGCGGCTTTTGCTGAACTCCTCCAGGAGAATAAAGCAAAAGCGGTCAGACTCTGCCTGGGAAGCAGTAAGAGGAAAACATGAATTTCTCCTGTAAGACTGCACTTCCAGCCATGCTTGTTGTTGTTAGGTGCCGTGGAGTCATGTCTGACTCATAGCAACCCTTGTAGGGTTCTTAATGGCTGATTGTTTCGGGATTGCCTCGTCCTTCTCCCACCAGCCATCCTTGGCCTTGGCTAAAAGTTGTTGTTGTTGTTAGGTGTCGTCGAGTCAGTATCTGACTTATAGCGACCCCCATAGGGTTTTCAATGGCTGACTGTTTCAGGATTGCCTTGGGAGTGGGTTGCCAGGCCCTTCTCCCATTTTTGGGCTGCTGGGAGTTGAACTCGGGACCTCAGAGACTGCAGAGTGGCACTCTACCAACTGAGCTAAATCCCAGTTGCTGTAAACTCCCAGAGGACGGTTCATTTAAGACGCTGCATGAAGTTTTCAAAGTGAGGAAG
Organism: Pedetes capensis; assembly: GCA_007922755.1. NCBI lineage: Eukaryota > Metazoa > Chordata > Mammalia > Rodentia > Pedetidae > Pedetes > Pedetes capensis. Next base: position 79,625 of record VMDO01005891.1, on the reverse strand, counting down.
AAAACTGGAATGTAAAATGCACGTGGAAACAAGTCCCTGGAAGGTTTATTTGCTTTTTCATATTTCTAGGGTTTTTGTGTGCACACAGTACTAGAGGTTGAACCCAGGGTCTCAGACATGTCAAGCAAGTGCTCCACCACTAAGCTGCCCCGTCGGCCCCCTTTTTATTTTGACACCAGGTCTCACTAAGTTCTGCAGGCTGCCTCTGGCCTCAAACTCATGATCCTCCTGACTCAGCTTCCTAAAGGGTTGGGATTACAGGTGTGCGCCATGGCACCAGGCGCCTGAGGAGGTGTTTTGAAAGAAAACAATAGCTGCTAGAGATGAGAGGCTGTGATACCAATAGGGCTTTGGAAGTTGGTTTTTTGTTTTTTGTTTGTTTGTTTGTTTGTTTGTTTCTATGAGACAATCCACAGCTTTGTCTCTCCAGTTTCTACTTTTCCTATAGTGAAGCAATGGCTATTTGAACATCCTTAAAGCCTTTCAGGGGCTAGGATTTAGCTCAGTGAGTAGAGCGCTGCGCTGCAGCATCTGAGGTCCCGAGTTCAATTCCCAGCACCGCAAAAATGGGAGAAGGACCTGGCAATCCACTCCCAAGTAAATCCTGAAAGAGTCAGCCATTGAAAACCCTATGAGGGTCACTATGAGTTAGACTGGACTCCACGGCACCTAACAACAACAGCAAAGCCTTTCAGCAGACAGCAGGAGTGAACGCAGGTCCAGCCTGAGCGTGGCTGCCATCAGAACACATTTGCAAAGGTTGAGGCTCCAGCTCAGCGCAGTGTGAAGACTGAGAAGGAGGAGACAGCCCATGAGGCCACTCCCTTTGCGGTAATGAGGGGCAGTGCTGAGTTCACAGTGCAAGGTCATCTTCCAAAGGACTCAGACTAACTGCACTCCTGGTGGATTGAACTGAACAGTCAGTTGGCAGCACCGTGCCTGTGTCTCATAGACCATCCATCACAGCGTGAATGCTGAAACATGAACCTGCCAGGGAGGACGTGGGAGCCAAAAATCCCGCGTAAGCGTTGTCATCATCGGAGATTCTAAGCAGGCTTAGCACCATCGATCACTGTGAAATGCTGTCATCAATATATCAAAGGGACAGCTGGCGTGCTTCCAGGAAATTCTGTCTTGGGTAGGAGCACTCAGAACTTTCCTGGGGTTTCCTTTGTCCTTCTGCGAACAATGGTCCCTACTGATAACATGTTAAGCTAAGCAAGAAAACAGCCCAGCAGGCATTGCAGATCCACCGCGCAGCCCAGAAATCCATAAAAAGCAAATCATCCGCAAATCTCTCATTTTATTCTTGCTACAACCTGTTTTTCAGGTACACTTATATAAGTCTGTGCATTGAAATAATTGCATACTTTGGTAAAAAAAAATCTTTGCTGCCCACATGATCCGAGACTTTTCTGTACTTGCTGAATTGTACAAATGGCTGCAGATGGTCATCTAGAAGCAGAGGATACATTCTGCTTTTACCCAATATATATCCGTGTGTATATATATATATGTATGTATATTTGTGTATATATAGAGATGTAGCTATGAGATAAAGCAGAAGTATCACTTTGCAGCCTAGAGAAGAGGGCTCTCGTCTGAACTGAGAGCCGTGTGCAGCCGTGGCACTTTCTGGGGACAGCCTCAGCTTCTGAGGGAACAGGAGCAAATGGGATCAAATAGTTGCATCGTAGGCACGTGCCAGCAGTCAGAGGACTTTGGACGGAGCTATCCAGGAGTCATAATTGTAGGTGGTGAAACTTCCCCCGCCTTGGCAAAAATGGCCTGTTCAGTTGTTAAATCCAGCCCTTCCTGGGGCTGTGGGCTCTGTGCACCCACTTCAAATCCCACCGACCTGCACAGACCAGACCGAGTTCTGCTGTCTTCTCTATGGTCCTCACGGGGGGCCTTCTCTACAGATGGCTCCAAAATGAGAGACAGATCAAGAGGAGTTTGGAGCTGACTGTCAGCTAGCAGGTCCCACAGAATGCCCACGTGTGGATGTGCCTGTTCAGTTCCCTTTTGCCCACAGCCTGGTGGAATAACAATGCTGTTGCACTGGTGTCTGAGGCATGCGACGGTACGTGCGGGACACAGGCCTGCAAAGAAACATCACTTCCTGACCCTAAGGTTAATGATGTCCCCTATGTGTCTGTTAGCATGGCATGATGTGGGGGCTTGTGTGTTGCATGATGATGAAAGCTATGCCACCAGTATCTCAAATGCCAGCAGGGCCACCCATGGCAGACAGATTTCAGCTGAGCTTCCAGACTAAGACAGACTAGGGAGAAGGACCCAGCAGCCCACTCCTGAAACAATTAGCCATTGAAACCCCTATCAATAGCAGAGAAGCACTGTCAAATTGCTATTGTTGTTGTTAGGTGCCATCAAGTCGGTATCCGACTCATAGCGACCCTCACAGGATTTTCAATGGCTGACTGTTTTCGGGATTGCCTTGGGAGTGGATTTCCAGGTCCTTCTCCCATTTGTTTCGGTGCTGGGAATTGAACTCGGGACCTCAGAGACTGCAGCACAGTGCTCTACCAACTGAGCTAAGTCCCTGCCCGCACTGTCAAATAGAGTGCGGGAAATTGAGCACCAAGGCTGGAAAGCATTGGAAAGATGACTGGGGAAGAGCTGCCTCCTTAAAGGAAGGTCGACCTTAGTGATGGGAGCGGAGTAAAGCCCCTGGGACCTCCTTTTGCTTGTGTAGCAGGACAGGAAACAGGAAGAAGCATAGTGGCTGCAATAATAGGCTCAAGCGTAAAAAGGTCACACACATGGCACAGTGTCAGACAGTGTTTCATTCTGCTCTGCTTAGGGTCGCTATGAGTCTAATCCAATGGCGCCTAGCAACAAAGAGATGATGAAGTGAGAAGAGGCCAGTGTGTTGGGTCCACTTCCTGCTTCCCCACAATCCCGACAGCTAGAGAACAGCCCTTCTTCGTGTTCTAGTCTCAGATGCTGTGGGGGAAAATTGGGAGGAAATTGGCAAAAACCCCAAACTGGGAAAATGGCTAAATCTAGGGACAATGAAGGTAACTTGGTTGGACGTTTGTACAAAACCCTTCGCAGATCCCTCGAACCTGATTGACAATTGGACTCAAAGCTGATTGGCTCAGGCCATTCCATGGGCGAGCTCTATAAGGAGCTGCACTGCGGCAGCTTGATCCTTTTGGCCTGGACCTTCGACCACCAAGGAAACAACTTCACCCTTTTGGCCCAGATCTTCAACCACCACCAAGGAAAGACCCTGTTCTCGCCCGGACAACTGATGAGGAAACAGCTTTCCTGCTCTCTCACCTGGACCTTCAGTGAGGAAAGAACGCTCTCCCGCCATGACCATCAACAAGGAAAGAACTCGCTTTCCATCTGATCACCAACAAAGCAAGAACTGTGTCCTCCCTTGTGACCACCAAGACCACCAACACAGGTGTTTGCCCCTGGAAGGCAAAAGTGCCTGAGGCTTTCCCTTTCTCCCATCTCTGCCAGTATCCCAAGGGCTGCAGGGGTCTGTGCCCCTCACCTGAGGGTCCCGAGTGAATTGTGTTTAGTATCTGTGTGCATGGCGGTGCCGCCCCTCCGAACATCCGGGCCGGACCAAGAGGCACATGCCCCACACTGGGGCTGGGTGATGGGGCGCAAATGGCAGCTTGGATTCCTTTGAGTTGGCAGATGAGATTGGAGGGGTGGATCTGTCAGTGTCGTGTTCCTAGGCTGGAATATGGGAAGGGAGGGCAGCAGGGGAGCTTGGATGTGGCACCAGTGGTCATGAGGTGTGGCAAAGGTGAATCCCGCAGGTATGGGCACCATGGGAAGAGGGGAGGGGGTCCACGTTGGGTGTCTGAGGAACAGATGTCCAGAGGTTTAACAGAGCTTAGGAGCTCAGAATGAGCTGTAGAGACTGCAGCAAACACAGCAGCAGAGTCCAGGGCACTGTGCATGTGGGGCTGTTGGGACAGCTGGAGACAGGGGGCTCCAGCTAGGGGGACATGTGGAGCTGGACATGGAGGTTAGAAGCTGGTGGCTGGGCAGTGGTGATGGATGAAGAGATGGAAATAGGAAGTCTGAGTGAGAACCGTGGCTTCATGAACACATCTTGCTGGTGTGAATCAAGAAGCATTTAGTAAATGTCCACCCCATGCCAGCGGCCCATGTGTCAGAGACATGGCCTCTACTCTAAGGCAGCCTTTCTCCTGGCCACAGATACAAAAACAAGCTAAGGCTGGGTACAGTGGTGCACGCCTGTTATCCCAGCGACTCGGGAGGCGGAAGCAGGAGGATTGCAAGTTCGAGACCAGAGGCAGTCTGGGTAACTTAGTGAGACCCTGTCTCAAAAAGTTAAAAAAAAATAGACTGGGGGTGCAGCTCACTGGTTCAGCACTTGCAGAGCATGCAGGTGCAAGGCCCTGGGTTCAACCCCCAGTACCGCAAAAAAAAAAAAAAAAAAAAGCTAAGCATTGCAGCAATTGTGAACCACATGATAGGGTCTATGCAACACACTCCAGGGGCTCAGAGAAAGTAGGAAAAGAAGGGGGTGAAGCAATGCGTATTGTGTGTGTGTGAGGGGGGGTGCGCATGCACGGGCACATGAATGTAAGCACGTGTGTGAAGGGTACAGGAAAACTTCCTGCAGAAATTACCTCTTAAGCGAAGTTTGGGAGGATAAGAGGAGATTGGCTAACTAGGGGCAGTAGTTAGAGGTGGGCTCCATTCATAAAATTTGAAATCCTAACAACTGTAGATAAGAACTCCTGCTAAGGAACTTCAGGGAAAGGGGCTGAAGAGGTTCAGGGGGCCTTCATGTTGCCTGAGGCATTGAGCTTTGTGTTTCAAAGTAGAAGAGTCTTTGGTTGTGGGGAGGAGCTTGGCCTGACTTCAGTTTTAAAGCAGGGGATGGTGGTGGAGGCAGCTTGGGGCAGAATCCCTGGAGGCTTGAGCCCCAGGGAGAGGATGGCCGCAACCCAGTGAGGAACTGGGAGTGAGGGGGAAATAGGACTGCCCAGGACACAGATGGGCTGGGTGGCTGGATTAGGAGGGGCAGGGAGGGAAGGAAGGCGGGTGGCCCCAGATCCCTGGCTGAAGAACTGTGATCCTGGCGACGGCAGTGTCCTTAAAGGAGGCTTGGGGTAACAGGCCAGGAGCACGGCAGGGTGGGAAGGTGGTGGGTGAGGTCCGCACTGCCTGGAGGCTTCCCTGGAACAGAGGGTGCACCCAGGTGTTTGTGGAACAAGTGAGCAACTCCTGGCAGGACTTGAGGTCCTGGAAATGGGGAGGGAGTGGATGGGTATGCCCCTGCTTAGGGAATGTCCTAAAATGGGGGGGGGGTGGTGTTAATAAAAAGGAAGAGGGGTCTGGGATCAGAACCGGGGAAAGTGCCTACATTCGAGAGTCTTAAAGGGATTCGAGTGTGCTGAGATTTAGCTCAGTTGGTAGAGTGCCACTCTGCAGTCTCTGAGGTCCTGAGTTCGATACCCAGCACCGCAAAAATGGGAGAAGGACATGGCAATCCACTCCCGAGGCAATCCCGAAACAATCAGCCATTGAAAACCCTATGAGGGTCGCTATGAGTCAGACATGACTCGAGGGCACCTAACAACAACAAGTGATTCTAAAGGAGTCCGTGGAACTTATGGCTGGGCCTGGTGGGCAGCAGGGATCCTGTGGCTGGGGAGGCTTGCAGGGCCCTCTTTTGGGTGAAGCACTGTTGTGAAAAGCCCCGTGCAAAGAGGGCAGCACCATGGCCCAGGAGCACCCTTGCTTGGTGGGAGGGCAGTGCAGGGCGCTGGTGCCTGTGGGAAGGAGCAGAGCCAGGGCAGGCCCTGGGGTCTGCGCTCAGCCTGCCTGGCAGGACCTGCACCTTGGGTTCAGCTCCAGACACACCCTGACCGTGGGTTTTCCTCCTCCTGGCCTGGGACTTGGCCTTCAGAGGATCAGCACCCTCAATGTCCTTTGCAGAGTTTCTTCCTCCAGGGCTGCAGCTCCGCTTTTGGTCAAAGTCTTTATTGTTGTTGTTTTGGTTTTGGTTTTTTTCTTTTAGGGCCTCTTGGAATATGTGGCCCTTGTGGTAACTTAGCTTCTTCAGTCTGGGGCAGGCCCACACTTCCACACTCCTGTCTCAGCTGCCTTTTCCTCCACTCCGCAGCCAGGAGTCCAGGGCTGATCCCTCTAGCTGATCACAGAGCATGCGCGTGAGGCTGTGTGTCTGTGTTCACTGCGCGTGGTGGGCCGAGACGTGCCCCATGGGAGAGGGGCTGAGGATGGGAGGCCCTGGGTGTCCACAACCCTGGACAGGGTCAGCTGCACCTGGGGCTCTGCTGGGGTCAGGGCACAGGCTCCGCCACACCTTGACGCAGCGCCCACAGGGGTTGTGATATTTATGGCACGCTTCAGGGTTATTCTACAACACTTAAAACTCGCACTAATGTGAAACATCTCTGAATAAGTAACTGTGGGATTGTTTTACTTGTTTTTAAATTTACTTTTAACAGAGTCTCACTCTATAGCCCAGGCTTGCCTCAAATTTTCTACATAGCCCATCCTGGTCTTAAACTAAATATTGTCCTGCCTCAGCCTCCCAAGGGCTTGAATTTCAAGTGTGCACCTCCATGCCTGGCTTACTGCCACAGTCCAGCTGCTGCAGGATCCAGGGGTCCCGAAGGTGGGTAGGGAGTCGGCGATGGGAGACAGAGACACAGCAACTCGGAGGCAGTGTGATTCTGTTCCGTTTATTGAACAACAGTCAAGAGTTTTTATACTTTCTTTTTTAGCTAGCAATTATGCTCTACGGTTATAAGAGTGGAATGTGTTAAAAGTCACGCAGATGAGTGATTATGATAAAACAGTAGTTTCCTTAGAAAGGTCAGCATGAACTTTTGATTGTCCTAGATTAATCGCCCAGGTGTTTTATTTTAAGCAAGAACTAGACAATCTATATTAAGAATTTAAAACCTAAGAGCTATAATTTTAAGTGGGCAACATTTTTTATAATATCTACTGATACCCCGTAGAATGGCTTTCTTTTCCTCCTTGGACTTAATGCACCATGGGGTTCCTGATCTTGCTAAGCGTTCCGTGAACGTCCAACGGTCGTATGGAACATGCGCTCCGTCCTTACTCACCATCCTGATCCCATCTTCATTATATGCCCCAGTGTATGGCAGGGGAGGATCAGGTGCTCTCTGCATACCGTGGCCCTGAGGTGGATACCATAATCTTCCTCTAATCAGATAAGCAACATAAGGAGGCCCTTGTACCGTGGGAACAGGCCTACGTGTTTTTTGTATTGCTGTACTAATTTCTTTAGCTTATATGGTGGGGGGGCACTTCAGGCCAGGTGGAGGCTGGTAACTCAGCTTGTAGTAAGTGAAGCGTAAATTGCTTAATGCTTGAGTTCCAGGGTGGAAACTGCTGACCAGCTTTAACTAGAGTATTGTCCACACAACCCTTACAACTGGTGGTCGTTACCTCGGATTCATTTACGAATTCCCCCAGTCGTGCCATTCTGTCAGCATCTGTTTCATTAGAATTCAATACAACATTAGTCGTGAGCATTAATCCTATACATGAAGTAATTCTGTACATTATAATAACAAGCAGTAATCCTATTCCCAGAAGGCAAAAAGCATATATTCCTTTTCCCCATCCCCATCCATTTCTTGGAAGATGAGTTCCTTGAACCCCTCTTCCCCATATCCAGACTTTGTCAGACAACGTGGTTAGAAATGGCCGTGGCATTTCTCCCTTTCTTTTTTAATAATTTGACAGTAGCCAATTGAACATTTATCTGTTGAACTGCAGTAAAGATTACTCTGAGGACTGTAGGGAATATAAAAATGATTAAAATTAATAATATTGTAACACCATAATGTACCAGAGTAGACTACCAATTTATGTTGTTGTGTTGTTGTTAGGTGTCGTCGAGTCGGTATGTTACTCATAGCGACCCTCATAGGGTTTTCAATGGCATATTTTGAATATTTGTCCATAATGTTTTAGCTAGATCCTTTTCCATCGAGGAAGTCAAGTGAGCTAAATGGAGAAGTTTGGATTTTATAAGTTTATTTATTATTATTATTATTATTATTATTATTATTATTATTAAGTTTATTAATATAAGTGAATATTCATTTAACAAACATTTGGGTACTCTTCCTAGATCCCAGGAAGAGCATCAGTGATTAGTCAGACAGGGCGACAAGCTGTTCTGTTTTGTTTTTTCCTGGGAATAGCCAGATCTCAACTCTTTATATCAAGGCTTCTCCAACCCGGCACTATGCATGTCTGGGGCAGGTGGCTCTTTGTTGTGACAGGTTGTTGCTTGTGTTAGAGGATGCTGAGCAGTGTCTCCAGCCTCCAGTCAACACTCACTGGATGTCAGTAGCAGTCCCCTGGTCTTGACAACCCAGTATGTCTCGAGACACAGTCAAATAGCTCCTGGGAGGCAATATCACCCTTGGTTAAAAACCACTACTTGGCCAGTGGCATAAGCCTGAAATCCCACCAACTTGGGAGATGGAGAAAGGAGGATGACAAGTTCGAGGCCAGAAGCAGCTTGCATAACTTAGTGGGACCCTGACTCAAAAATAAAAAAATTTAAAAAATTACAAATGGTTTGTGGTTGCAGCCAAGTGGTAAAGCACTTGCAAAGTATGTGTGAAGCCCTGGGTACTGCAACACACACACACACACACACACACACACACACACACACACACACACACACACACCCCATGCTGGATTCAGTGGCTTATGCCTCTAATCCTCATGACTCAGGAAGTTGAGGCAGGAAGATTGCGAGTTGGAGGCCAGAGGCAGCCTGAGTAATTTTGCAAGACCCTGTCTTTAAAAAAAAAAAAAAAAAA
>VMDO01005891.1:0-70658 GCA_007922755.1 Pedetes capensis | reverse complement strand
TCCCATTTTTGTGGTGCTGTGAATCGAACTTGGGACCTCAGAGACTGCAGGTCAGCACTCTACCAACTGAGCTAAATCCCAGCCCAGGTTCAGCCCTCAAGTACCGCCAAAAACCCACTACTTTAGGTAAATGTTACACACACCCTGAGCTGAAAGGTTATGGAGATAGGGAGCTGCGGTGTTAACAGTAAGCTTGTTTGAATTTGCAAAACTTGAAACACTAAGCAATGTTTGAATTTGCAAAAATATGGTGGTCATTGTCACTGCTTCATTCATATATTTATCGCAGTGGACAGATTCGTTGTTAGGTGCTCTCAGGTGCTGAGAACCCTGTGCATGGGACACGGAACTTCAGTTTGCTTATCTTTGCTGTCGTGGTCTGGGCCAGATTCACAGGGTAGATTCAAAGAAGCCACGGGCAATTGCCATGGCTGGAAGAAGCAGGGGATCTCCTAGGAGGGATGTCCGCATGAAGCTAGGAAAGGAGCAGAGACCAGCCGCTGCAGAGAAAGGAGGCCAGGCAGAGAGTCTGTGGTGGCAGAAGGACCAGGGTGCACGGAAGCTTGGGGACAATATGTAGAGGTGACTGCCCTGGAGCACAACCTTGGGTGTCCAACTCCCTTCTCCATACCTGTTACCTCTTACAGTTTCCCACAAGATTGGCCAATCAGAAAGTCACGCTGGCGCTCTGACTCCACTTCCACAATCTGGCCATCTTATTGGTGGCCCATTTACCAGCCGTTCCTGCTGTTTTCATAGTGAAAGCTAAAGATGTGTAGACACTGCTGCATTGTAGAGTTTTTGGAAACGCCAAGTTCGATAGTTGGCTTTAAAGGAGGCGTACGTAGTCCTGTTTCTTTCTTCTTTTTTCTTTCTTTTTTTTTTTTTGTGGTATTGAGAGTTGAACCCAGAGCCTCGCGCCTGCATGCTCAGCAAGTGCTGGACCACTGAGCTGCGCCCCCAGCCCATTTTTTTACTGTTTGAGACAGGGTCTCGCTATGTTATGCAGACTGTCTCTGGTCTTGAACTTGTGATCCTCCTGCCTCTGCCTCCCAAGCCACTGGGATTACAGGCATGCACCACCTCGCCCACCTCAGTCCTGTTAGTTTCTTGGGGCTGCCGCAACAATGTGCTGGGAGCCGGGCAGCTTAGAATAATGGAAACTCCTTCTCCCACAGTTCTGGGGAGTGGTCTGAAGCCAGTTTCCCCGCCTCGCAGGTGGTAGGGAGAGTCTACCCCATGCCGCTCCTCCAGCTTGTGCTGTTGCTGGCAGGCGTTGGCATTCCCAGGCCTGGAGGGGTGTTGCTTCAATCTCTGTCTTCACGTGGAGTTCTTGTGTTCACAGGGTATGTGTGTGTGTGTGTGTGTGTGTGTGTGTGTGTGTGTGTGTATCTCCTTATAGTGACACCATTTATATTGCATTGAGGGTTGACTCCAATTATAACCTCATCTGAACTTGGTTTCATTTAAGACCCTTTTTCCAAATAAGGTCGAATTCACAGGTACTGGAGGTCAGAACTTCTGGGTATCTTTTGTGGGGAATGCAATTAAGTCACAGTTGTTGTTGTTAGGTGCCATCGAGTTGGTATCCGACTCATAGCAACCCTCATAGGGTTTTCAATGGCTGTTTTAGGATTGTCTTGGTCACAGAGGTTACGTTAATACTACGTGGAATATGAGTTACCTTCATGCTACATGGACATGACAGATTTCCAAGGCCTTAATTTCTTTTTGGTTTTTCGTATTTTGGGGCCTTTATGTAAAACAGTTCCAAGCTAAAATGTGCCTGCAGTATCTCTTCATGTCTGCAACCTAAGGCTAATCCTTCTCTGAGAGGACAGGGAGATTAGCTAAGGCAGCTGCCTGCAGCAGATGGTGATGGGATTAGAGTGTCAGACTTCCTGCAGTCACCAGAACCCGCAGCCAGGTGTTCTGGGAAGGAAGCACAATTGCAAGAGCACCTGGAAAAAGTAATGTCATGGGCTGGGGAGCAGGCAGTGCAAAAGGGGCGCAGACTGGCTCAGAAGCATGGGTTTCAGAGAGTATTGAACGCCAGAATGGACCATTGTGGTGGCGACACCTGTTCCCTACTAAAGAATTCTTGTATTTAAAAACTATGTAGTATATGTTCTTGTTGTTGTTGTTAGGTGCCGTCGAGTCGTATGCAACTCATAGCCACCCTCATAGGGCTTTCAATGGCTAATTGTTTTTTCGGGATTGCCTCAGGAGTGGGTTGCCATGTCCTTCTCCCATTTTTGTGGTGCTGGGAATCGAACCCAGGCCCTCAGAGACTGCAGAGCGGCACTCTACCAACTGAGCTAAATTCCAGACCCCTGTATGTTCTTAGCAAGCCTAACTATTCCTTTGGGTTCCTGACATTGCCTCAACTACCCGAGGCACTCTGCTAATTGCTGGCTTAGAAAGAGAAAAAAGGAGGGAGGGGAAGGGTGGGGAGCAGCCATCCCAAGTTAACTTTCTCTCCACATCTGTCCTGCATCCCAAGTGTCCCATGTCGAGAGAGCAGATGTGGCTATCTGGCCATCAGACCAAGGACTGCTTTCATAGATGTTGTTGTTGTTAGGTGCCATCGAGTCGAATCTGACTCACAATGACATGTACAGCAGATTGGAATGCTTCCTGATTCTGTGCCAGGCACACGATCTTATTTATATTTAAGCCCATTGTTGCAGACACTGTGTCAATCCATCTGGTGGAGGGTTTTCCTCTTTTGCGTTGACCTGCCACTCTCCTAAACATGATGTCTTTCTCCAGGGATTGATCTCTCCTGACTACATGTCTGAAATATGTAAGACGTGGTCTGGCTATTCTTGCTTCCAAGGAGCACTCTGGTTGCACTTCTTCTAGGACAGATCTGTTGGTTCTTTTGGCAGTCCATGGTATATTCAATAGACGTCTCCAGCACCGTAATTCAAAAGCATCAATTCTTCTCCTGTCTCCCTTGTTCAATGTCCAGCTTTCACAACCATATGATGCGACTGAAAATACCATGGCATGAGTCAGACACACCTTTGTCTTCAATGTGACATCTTTGCTTTTCAACATTCTAAAGCGATCTTTTGCCACAGCTTTTCCTAGAGCAATGCGTCTTTTGATTTCTTGACTGCTGCTTTCATGGGTGTTGATTATACAGCCAAGCAAAACAAAATCTTGGACAACCTCGATCTTTTCTCCATTTATTGTGAAGTTGCGTACTGACCCAGTGGTAAGGATTTTTGTTTTGATGATGTTTAGCCGCTACCCATATTGAAGGCTTTTGCAGGTAGATACCAATAAAAGGCACTGTGTAGAGTGTTTTGCAGAGAGACATAACTCATGCCCTCGTGGAGTCTACAATCCAATAATATCATCAAACGATCACCCATGCATAGAGCTAAGAATCTAAGCATTCCCATCGGAGCAATTCTCATCTCCTCCGGAGTACCCGCCGGGGAGCCTGGCTGAGTGTGGGCCTCTGAGGAAGCAGCCCGGAGGACTGTTGTGGGAAGTCAGATGTGGTGGATGATTCAGTGCCCACCTTGGCAAGCGAGCGTTGGTACCAGGTGGCCCTAATAGGGTACCAGGATGCATGTGAGCCCAAGACAGTGAGGAGCTGACACATCCGGAGAGCAGAAAGCAGGTCCATGTGGCCAGAGCCCAGGAGCAAGGGAAGAGCGGGGCCAGATGAGCTCGGAAAGCCAGGGTCAGCTTCCATAGAATTGACTCTCAGCTTTGTGAAAGTTTTTGGGAAGAGACTTTGTATTACAGCACCCTGGCCATCTGCAAGGGCCTGTGATGGACACCCGGCCTCTATCCATGGATATACATCCTCTGCACCAAGGCCACACTGTCTTAACTGCTTGGTTGCATGATTAATCACTAGATCTTTTTGCTAATCTAGACTTCTAGCAGGGAGAACCCCTCTTGACTTGCTATTCTTCAAGATTATGTTGGTTATTTTTGGCCGGTAGCTCTCCCATAAAACTTTTACCAAAATCTGTCATTTTATTACATTTTTAAATATAGTTCTGAATTTATCTTATTATATCTTAGTTTTCTCTCTTATTAATTTTATTCTTATTTTTATTATTTTCTTCTTTCTACTTTTCTTGGGTTTATTCTGTTGGAGTTCTCCTCCCTAATTTTTAAGTTATATGCTTAGTTTATTAATTTTCAGACTTCTTTCCAACTGAAAGACTTAATGCCAGAAACAGTTTCCTAAATTTCAGTTTAATAGCATTCTACAAAGATTGATCAGCAGCTTTTTAAATCTTTCAAATCCAAATAATTTCTGATCTTTATTATAATGTATTATTTGAGTCAAGACTTAAAATTTTACCTTACAAATTTCCAATCATCTGAGGTTATTAAATAATGAAATTAAAGTTACCTTTAAACTATGGTGAGAAAAATCATTTTATATAGTAGCAATTATTTGGGGGATTATTTTCTAAATAATTTACTGACCTGTGCTTTGTGGCCTAGATTACAATGTGGTCTTTAAAAAATATTACATATGTATTTGGGAAGAACACATAACTAGGTTGGCTATTGTGCAATATATATATATGTGTATGTGTGTGTGTGTGTGTATATATATATATATATATATATATGCACGGGCTGGGATTTAGCTCAGTTGGTAGAGCGCTGCGCTGCAGTCTCTGAGGTCCCGAGTTCAACTCCCAGCACCGCAAAAATGGGAGAAGGACCTGGCAATCCACTCCCCAGGCAATCCCAAAACAGTCAGCCATTGAAAACCCTATGAGGGTCATTATGAGTCTGATACCAACTCGGCGGCACCTAACAACAACAACATACATACATATATATATATATATATATATATATATATATATATATATATATGTACACACACACACACATATATACATACACACTAAATCAGCTTTCTTAAATATATTATTTAATTATTCAAATATGTTCTGATTTTTGTTTTCTGTTATAGTTACCATGTATTGAGAGAAATGTAAATTTTTCTTCAAATGATGATAGTTTTGCCAGTTTCTCTTTTTGGTTCTATCAATTTTTGACTAATATAGTCTGAAGCTATATTATTTGTTGTGTGTAAGTTTAGAATGATTGCGTCTTCTCCATGAATTGAAACTTTTATCTATATGTAGTGATTTTCTTAGATCTACCCATGCCTTTTGTAAAACTTATATAACGTTATGTGACATTGAGTCATGTCCAACTCATATCGCCCCTATGTGTGGCAGAATGAAACACTCCCCAACGTTGTGGCATGCCTGGTGGGTACTATGTCAGTGATTCTCTGCTATTCATATGGTTTTCAATGGCTGTTTCAAGATTGTGCTGGGAGTGGGCTGCCAGGTCCTTCTCCCATTTGTTGTCACGCTGGGGATCGAACTCAGGGCCTCAGAGCACACAGCAGCACTCTACCAACTGAGCTAAACCCCAGCCATCTTATGTAATATTAGTATTACTTAATCATCTCTCCTTTATTGCTATTTGCTTGGCATATCTTTTTTCCATTCTTTTATTTGGAACTTTCTATGTGTCTTGTTTCAGAAGCAGCTCTATAATTAAATTTACTTTAAACTGGTTTGACTCTATTTTTTGGAGAATGTAGCCCACTAGCACTGGTTGTAATTTTTTATATATTTTTGTATATTTCTACCATGTTCATTTGTGTGAGGTATAGTGTTTGATTTTGCCTTACTTACAAACTAGTAATCAGCCTGCGTTGTTTCGTGAATCCTTGAAGACAGTGTGAGCCTCCGGGATCAGAGACAGAGGGCTACCCTACTCAGGGGACAGGCAGAGGCATGGGTACCCGTTCACCCCACTGCTTTTGCCCAACAGGGTCCAAGGGGGCAATGCCACAGGGCCTGGGGGATGCGAGGCTCACAGTGCAGCCATGTCCCAAGCTACCAACACTGAACATGGGGAACCTCGCAGCTTAACTAGTGGTGAGCAAGCCTGATTTTCTCTGGGAGGAAATCATTGCCTCGCCCCTCAAGACTGTTCTCCGCACACACCACACAGACCTGGCCTGGGCCGAGCATAACACGAGCCCAAGCGAGAGCCCGAGGTTTTCCATAGGCCAGCGTGGTCCTCATTACCCTTTGGTCCCTGCGTGGGGCCACGCTCAACAGCCTGTTTGCCACCTATCATACTTCAAAGTTCTTTCTTTTTTTCTTTTCTTTCTTTCCTGACTTCTTTTGAATTTTTCTTCTTCTATATTTTAGCCTTTATTAGCTTGGTGATTTAACATTAGGTTTGTATTTTTTAATTAACTTGTTGTTATTAGGTGCTCTCGAGTCAAGTCTGACTCACAGCGACCTGTGTACAACAGAAGGAAACACTCCCCAACACTGTGCTATGCCCAGCACTGTTGTCAGTGCTTCTCTGCTATTCATAGCTTTCAGTGGCTGATTGTTTGGAGAGTGGGTTGCCAGGTCCTTGTATTCCCAGGCGGTCTCCCATCCAAGTATTAACCAGGCCTCTCCCTGCTTAGCTTCCAAGATCAGACAAGATCAGGAGCCAGGGTGTAGACTCGTTAATAGATTACTCTAGGAATTTTGACATGTATAGTTAACTTCATCTGAAATTAATTCAGCCTCTTTATCACAGACAATACAAAGACAGGGTTTAAACTTTGATCATCCTCCCTCTGAATGTGCAGTTTTTTAAAATCAAAACTTCACTTCTAACTTGATTTAAACCCCAAGTTATGCAATATTCTTATTTCTGTTTTTGAATCGCGTATGTCTAGTGTTATCCATAAGGTTTGATTGGTAGTGTAGATTCTCAGGTTGTTTATCTGGGAACATTCTTGTTTGCCTTTGTCTGTGAAAATTTTTTTGCAGGGTAGAGAATTCGAGGTTGGTATTCTTTCTCCAGTTCTATTCTCTTAGCACTTTGCATAAATTATTCCACTCTCTTTTGGCTTCCAGTATTGCTGTGGAGATGGTAACTGACATTCTAATTAACATTCATTTGTAGAAAAATCTGTCTTTTCTTGTGTTTGCTTTGGAGAGATTTTTTTTCTGTTTTTGGTATACTGCAGATTTAATATGATAATGTGATGTATTTAGGTATGGGTTTCTTTTTATTTAATCCTCCTTGAGATTTTTTGTTGTTAGATGCCATGGAATCAGATCTGACTCATAGTGACCCTAAGTACAACAGAACGAAACACCACCCAATACTGTGCCATGCACACGATCTTGTTATGTTTGAGTCCATCATCACAGCCACATATTCTTCTCATTTTGAGTCGTGCGACATCAGCAAAGGGAGGTCCCGGGGGCTTTACTCCATTCCTGTCATTAAGGTTGATTCGACTTCGAGGAGGCAACTCTTCCCCAGTGGTCTCTTGAATGCCTTCCAACCTGGGGGACTCATTTTCTGGCACTCCATTTGACAGTGCTTCTCTGCTGTTCATAGGGTTCCCAATGGCTAATTGTTTCAGGAGTGGGGTCTTTGTTAGGTGCTGTCGAGTCGGGTCTGACTCATAGGAACCCTGTGTACAACAGAAGGAAACACTTCACAACACTGTGCCATGCCCAGCACTGTTGTCAGTGCTTCTCTGCTATTCATAGATTGTAATGTCTGATTGTTTTGGGAGTGGGTTGCCAGGTTCTTCTCCCAAGCCTACAGCACCTGGTGTTCCCAGGTGGTCTCCCACCTGGGAATTAGTATATTTTATCAACTCCGAAAAGTTCTCCACTATTGTCCCACCTCTTTGAACAGTGTTTTCTCCTTTCCTTTCATATCCTTTCTCTGTCTCAGACTCATGGGGATGCTGGACTCTCCCCTCTCTTTCACATTTCTCAGCTGCTCTTCCTATGTCCTGTCTTCGTCTTTCTAGTCTGCATCCTTTCACTTATCTTCAGATTGAACGTCTCCTTCCCCCACTTTTCTAACACTGAACTGATGTTTATCTATTGAGTTTGTGATTGACATTACACTATCATAGTTTTAGCCCTAAAGTTCAACTTAATTGTACAGATCTGCCTGGTCATTTTCTCACCTCCAGTTTCCCTGTAATGCTTTCAATCCCCCTCTTCCTCCTCCTCCTCCTTCTTTTTTTTCCCTGAAAGTATTAAATGGACACATGTTATGTGATTTGGACAGATTTTCAACCTCTGTGGGTCTTTGTAGGTCCAACTTTGGAATTTGTCACCTCCACTGGCCAGCACTCAACCTCATTTTCTTGGGAACTGAGCAGTTCATGGTTTTGAGCTCATGTCCTTTAGGGTTTTCTCTGTTCCAGCTTTGAGACATGTTTAAAGGATGTCCTCCCAGAGAGTACCTGGGTGTGCCTCTCTCTGGGCTTTGGGGCCCATTGTTGCAGACACTGTGTCAGTCCATCTGGTGGAGGGTTTTCCTCTTTTGCGTTGGCCTGCCACTCTCCCAAACATGATGTCCTTCTCCAGGGATTGGTCTCTCCTGACTACATGTCCGAAATACATAAGACTGAGTCTGGCCATTCTTGCTTCCAAAGAGCATTCTGGTTGCACTTCTTCTAGGACAGATCTGTTGGTTCTTTTGGCAGTCCATGGTATATTCAATAGACATCTCCAGCACCACAATTCCAAAGCATCAATTCTTCTCCTGTCTCCCTTGTTCAATGTCCAGCTTTCACAACCATATGATGCGACTGAAAATACCATGGCATGAGTCAGACGCACCTTTGTCTTCAATGTGACATCTTTGCTTTTCAATACTCTAAAGAGATCTTTTGCCACAGCTTTTCCTAGAGCAATGCGTCTTTTGATTTCTTGATTGTTGCTTCCACGGGTGTTTATTATAGAGCCAAGCAGAGCAAAATCTTGGACAACCTCAATCTTTTCTCCATTTATTGTGAAGTTGTGTGCTGACCCAGTTGAAGCTAACTGTTTGGACTGGAGTGTTTCAGGCCACCAGGGTAGCATGGATTTGGCTTCTGATTGGCATCCATGTGAGCTGCTGGGGTCTGAGAGCGTGTCCCTTTGTTCCAGTGCTCTTGCGAGAGCAGGCAAGTCTCCCCCATGGCGATGTCTCTCATGGAGTGTGCACTGGATGAGTGCCGCCTTCCCACAGAGCAGCCTCCCACCCTGCGTGGGCCCCAGTACTTTCTCCCGATTCCCACCGATATGTGGGCTGTGCAAACCCCTGGCCTACAGGGTGAAGATCCCCACAAGATGCCGAGACTCCCACGCTGCCGTAAAGGAGGACGCTCCCCCCGTCTTCCCCAGCACGTGCCTTCGGAGGGCTGACTCCACCAATGGAAGCTGGCGCATGGCCCGCAATGCCCGTGTGCCCACAGCAGCCGCTGCGGGAAGTTGCCACGGCCATGGTGCCCCTCACAGCTCCCACCCTACTGCTTTCAGGCTCCCTGAGGAATGCTTTTAGGTATTCATCTAGTTCCCGTCTCTAACTTATGTAGTCAGTTGTCTAGAATGGTGGAGATGTCTATGAAATATTAAATGATGCAATTTCCCTGCCAAAAAAAAAAAAAAATTCTAGCAAAGATTTTCCATTCTCCTTTGTACTCATTCCAGGTTTTGAGACTTTCCTGTGATGAGGGTTTCATCCCCCCTTTTAAGTTACAGGATCCTTCCTGCTATAGTTTTAACCTGTTTCCTCTTTCCTGCTGACTCCCTTCCTTTCAGAGATCCTTTGTAATGTATGCACAGGCTCAGGTGGATGAGAAAAATCCCCTTCTCTCTCAGCCAGCTGACCCTCGCAGAGCCTCAGCCTCTTCACTGAGGAAAGTGGGGTTCCTTGTGTCTGTTTTGTGGCTAGTTGTGTCACAGGTACAAGATGATAACGCAGACCCCAGTCCTTTGCAGCCAGCAAATCTCGGGAAACAGTAGTGGTAAAATTCTTTTAAACCAACAGGCGTGGAAAGCTACAGCCTTCTGCTTTCCTGAAGTGGTTCAGCGTTGGTGGGAGAGGCAGGCAGAGCCGCAGAAAGCAGTCACACCATCAGGAGGAGAAGCAGGGGGTGCAAAGGGAGCCGAACACATTTGGTGGGGTGGGGGTCTTATCTGCCTTCCAGGCAGGGCAGGGGACCAGGGGGACGGTGGGAAGGACGGCCAGGGTGGAGCCCAGGCCAGGTTCATCCAGGGTGCAGGGCGGCTTGTCTTCACGTGGGGCGGTGGCTTGTGGGGGCAGGGCTGTGGCCAGCAGGCAGGAGGGTGGCTGTGGCCCCAAAATGAGAGCCTGCTCTGTAGCACATGCTTTGTCTGGAGGGCGTGGGAAGCCATGATGGACCAGGTGACTTACTCCCTACTACGGAGCCCAGGTTGTTGTGAGGTGCCTCGAGGCGGGTCTGACTCAGAGCAACCCTATGTACAACACAACAAAACACTCCCTGATTCTGGGCCAGGAACAATCTTTTTTATGTTAAAGTCCAGTGTTGCAGACACTGTCAGTCCATCTGATGGAGGGTCCTTTCTTTTTGTTGACCTGCCACTCTCCCAAACATGATCTCCTTCTCCGGGGATTGGTCCCTCTTAACTGCGTGTCCAAAATAAGTAAGACATAGTCTAGCCATCCTTGCTTCCAAGGAGCACTCTAGTTGTAGTTCTCCTAGGATAAATCTGTTGGTTCTTTTTGAGTCTATGGTGTATTCAGTATTCGTTGCCAGCGCCATAATCCACAAGCATGAGGTTCACTTCTAGAAGGTTGGTGGCAGAGTGACACCTGGTGTGGTGACGTGGAGAGGTGTGGGGGAGGCATTTAGCCAGTGATGACTGTGTTTTGGCAAAATCTGACTGGAGCCCACAGTTACTGACAGCAGGGTTGGGAAGAAGAGTTATTGTTGTTAGGCGCTGTCCAGTCAGCATCCGACTCATAGCAACCCTGCGTACAACAGGCGAAACACTATTGTCAGTGCTTCTCTGCTATTCATAGGGTTTTCAATGGCAGATTGATTTTTGGGAGTGAGTTGCTGGGTCCTTCTCCCAAGCCTACAGCACCAGGTGTTCCCAGGTGGTCTCCCATCCAAGTTCTAACCAGGCCAACCCTGTTTAGCTTCTGAGATCTGACAGGATCGGATGCCACAGTGCCACAGCTGCAGGCAGGGAAGAAGAGTCGGGGGCTGAAAATATTTAGGAAGCACCGCTGACCTGTCTAAGTGGATCAACACAGGGAATGAAGAAAGGCTGGAAGTTAGCAACAATTCTTATTTCCACCATGGGTGAGGGAGAAATGGCTTTGCCTCACTGAAGATGACACACGGTACTCAGGTAAAAGTTCTGCAATTTGGGAGTCACTTCCTTCACAGTCATTTTGTTAATATTGTGTGGAATTCTGGGAATTTGACAAATAACAATTTTGTTGAGCACTGCACACTTTATGAAGCACTTCCCCGTTCTAGCTGAGGGCACAGGACTGCTGTTTGTGTGAGCGACACTCTGGGAAATTCTCAGGTTTCTCCTTCTCCTGCTCCATCCTCCTGACCATAGAGTGCAGTTTCTTAACCTTGGCACCATCATTTTAAAAAATAGTTTCTTTTTTTTTCCTTTCTTTTTTTTTTTTTTTGTGGTACTGGGGGTTCAAACCCAGGGCCTGGCGCCTGCATGCTCTGCAAGTGCTGGACCACTGAGCTGCACCCCTCAGCCCATTTTTTTACTTTTTGCGACAGGGTCTGGCTAAGTTACGCAGACTGCCTCTGGTCTCGAACTTGCGATCCTCCTGCCTCCGCCCCCCAAGCCTCTGGGATGACAGGCACGCGCCACTGCTCCCAGCTAAAATAGATCTTATTTTTTAGGAGCTGTTTTAGGTTTACAGAAAAATTGACCCGAAGGTACAGAGACTATCGATATTGTTGATGCACTAATTCTTCATTTTGGGCCGGCCCTGTGCATTGTAGATGCTCAGAAGTCCACTTGGTCTCAACTCACCAGATGCCAGTAGCCCCCACCCCGAGGTGACAACCAAGAATGTCTCCAGATATGGCCAACTACCCTCCAGGGCAAAATCCCCCCCTGGTGAGATTACTGTTCTCAGACTCAGGGAATTTCAGCCAAGGCCGGGCTACACGGTCTGAACAGAGGGTAGAAATCTAGTTGAGGACACTTTACCATCTGTGGATCATCTGTCATGCCCATCTGCTCACGGCAGCTCTCTCTTGACTGGCCTCTTACCGCCTGTTAACTATGTCCAGCTTGCTCTCTCATAAATACTGTACTCCTGTTCAACTGTGTCTAGTGTATGTCAGTGCCACATCTTTTCATTTCCAGGAGTATCTTGTTTCTTTTCACACCTGCTCTGTCTGGCCAAGGAGCACCTCCCCCTCACTTCTCCAGTGAGAACTGACTTCTCAGGACCATTTTCCTGCGCATTTCTTCCACACTACATAAACTGCGTCTGATTTGTCTTTTTGCTTAGCTTCTCTTCCAAGACATTGTGAGCTTTACAGAAGGTTGTGATGGTCTTGCATTCCTGATGCCAGGTGCTAGCAAGTACTCAGTAATCACTCGCTGAGCAACACTTAGGAGCCGGCCTGGTGTGTCCTAAAAGTAGACATAGCCATGAAATTCAGTCTAGGCTTACTGTGCTTGCATCAGGGAAAAACGTGGGCTACGCAGAGGTTGCCCGACCTCTTGGTCTTCTCTCCAATCATCTCCCACACCATCCTCTGGCACACACCTTTATGAGGTTTGCCCTTCCTTTTGTGGGACTCAGGAAGTATCATTTGGTTCCAGGTAAAACTGGGTTCTGATCCCTCCTCGAGACGTGAAGATCTAGAGGATTTCATTCTACAAGCAGAGGAGGCAGTGTGAGATGAGTGTGGGAGATTTGGGAGAACACCAGTGGGCATAAGTTCCACATTTGAAGCTTGGAAGATTTTTTTTCTTTTGAAAAGTGGTTTCACTTAAGTTTGGGGGATCATAAATGTCTCATAAGACATTTCCTTTCCAGTTCTGTTGTTGTTGTTAGGTGCCGTTGAGTCGGTATCCGACTCATAGCGACCCTCATAGGGTTTTTAATGGCTGACTGTTTCGGGATTGCCTTGGGAGTGGATTGCCACGTCCTTCTCCCATTTTTGCAGTGCTGGGAATTGAACTCGGGACCTCAGAGACTGCAGCGCAGCGCTCTACCAACTGAGCTAAATCCCAGCCCTCTTTTTTCAGTTCTTTTAGACCAGATCAAATATTTGTGTTGGTAGAACACAAGCTGTGACTGAGTTGTGCCTTGAGTCTTCGGAATTCAACAGGCTGCCCATGCCGTGGGAAAGCTGGCCCACTGTTCCCCTGTCTGAGCCATTTGACCGCCCCCCTCACCCCACACTGGGAAGCTTGAATGAGCTGGCTGCTCCTTCAGTCCCCTGAGCCCAGACCATTATTTTCTGTGCCAGAATAGCAACACCCATGCCCCAGACTGTTGGCTTACAGCCAGGATGCTGGCATGGTCCCAGCCGGATGCAGGGGGTCAGAAACAGGTTCTGAGGGTGCAGGTAATCGCCCTCTCCCCAGAACCTTCCCGGGAAGGAAGAACTCACTTTAGATGGACCTTCTCCTGGCACATGGGCTGAAGCAGCAGCAGAAAGCATGTCTGGTTTCTCTGTGGGGCTTTGTGGCTCTGTCATTTTTAGAGAAAGGCATTCATTCTAGATATTTTATATGTAGACTAAAAACCAATTGCACTCTTTAATTTGGAAAGCACAACTATTTTCATTATGCTGTATAATCCTCGCGGCAACCCAGCATGGGTGTTGTGGGTTTTATTCATGATTTCATCTTAGAGATGAGCAGGGGGAATGCAGCATGCAAGCGATTCCAAGTGCGCCAAGCGAGGAAGAAGAGTTTTGATGCCAAACGCTCCCTACTCTCTACTACGGAGCCCAGTTTGTTGTGAGGTGCCTCAAGGTGGGTCTGACTCAGAGCAACCCCATGTACAACAGAACAAAACACTCCCCAATTCTGCGCCAGGAATACAATCTTTTTTATGTTTGAGCCCAGTGTTGCAGACACTGTGTCAATCCATCTGATGGAGGGTCCTTTCTTTTTGTTGACCTGACACTCTCCCAAACATGATCTCCTTCTCCAGGGATTGATCCCTCTTGACTGCATGTCCAAAATAAGTAAGACATAGTCTAGCCATCCTTGCTTCCAAGGAGCACTCTAGTTGTACTTCTCCTAGGATAAATCTGTTGTTTCTTTTTTAGTCCATGGTGTATTCAATATTCATTGCCAGCACCATAATTCACAAGCATCAATTCATCTCCTGTCTCCCTTATTCAATGTCCAGCTCTCACAATCATATGATGCGACTGAAGATCCCACGGCATGAGTCAGGTGCACCTCCTCTTCAATGTAATATTTTTACTTTTTAGCACTTTAAAGAGGTCTTTTGCAATAGCTTTTCCCAATGCAATGTATCTTTTGATTTCTTGACTGCGGCTGCCACAGGTGTTGGTTGTAGAAATAAGTAAAGCAAAATCTTGGACAACTTCAATCTTTTCTGCATATGTCATGAAGTTGCATATTAACCCAGTTTGTAAGGACGTTTATTTTGCTAATGTTGAGGTGCAGTCCATACTGAAGGGTGTATTATTTGATCTTCTTCAATAAATGTTTCAAATCCTCTTCACTTTCAGCAAGCAGAGTTGTCTCATCTGCATAGCGCAGGTTGTTAATGAGGCTTCTCCGATCAAGAAACTGTGTTCTTCTTTATAAAGGCCACCAGTACTAGAGATATCAGCAAGGTCACCCATGGTGGACAGGTTTCAGTTGATCTTCCAGACTAAGAAAGACTAGGGAGAAGGACATGGCTAACCTATTCACGAAACAATTTGCAGGTGGAAACTCTATGAATAGCAGAGAAAAACTATCAGATATAGTGCCAGAAAATGAGCCGCCCAGATTGGAAGGCACTCAAAAGACAAGTGGGGAAGAGCTGCCTCCTCAAAGTAGAGTCTACTTTAATGACAAGGATAGAGTAAAGCCCCAGGGACTTCCGTGTGCTGATGTGGCACAACTCAAAATGAGAAGGAGCAATTGTAAACATACATTAATAATTGGAACGTGGAATGGAGCAATTGTAAACATACATTAATAATTGGAACGTGGAATGGAGCAATTGTAAACATACATTAATAATTGGAATGTGGAATGGAGCAATTGTAAACATACATTAATAATTGGAACGTGGAATGGAGCAATTGTAAACATTAATAATTGGAAGGTGGAACGTATGTAATATGAATCTAAAATTGTCAAAAGGGAAATGGAGCACATAAATATTCACATTTTAGGCATCAGTGAGCTAAAATGGACTGGCATGGGCCATTTTGACTCAGATATTCCTATGGTCTACTATGCTGGGAATGACAGATTAAAGAGAAATGGGGTTGCATTCATCATCCCCCCCCCCAAAAAAAAAAAAATCTCAAGACCTAACCTGAAGTACAGTGCTATCAGTGATAGAAAAATATCCATTTGCCTGCAAGCATGGCCAGTTAATATGACTGTTATTCAGATTTACATACCCACTAAGGCCACAAATGAAGACAGGGAAGATTTTTACCAGCTTCTGCCATCTGAAGTAGATTGAACATGCAATCAGGATGTACTGATAATTACTGGTGGCTGGAATGCAAAAGTTGGAAACCAAGAGGAAGGCTCAGTAGTTGGAAAATATGGCCTTGGTGACAGAAACGATGCTGGAGATAGCAGGATAGAATTTTGTCAGACCAATGACCTTCTCATTGCAAATACATTTTTTCACCAACATACATGGTGATGGAACCCAGCAGCACCATTAAAATGCAGGGCATCAGTAAACCCAGAGTGCAGCTGACCTCGCCATAACCTGGGCGCAACATGAGTTTACAAGTTCTTATCTGGAGATATCCCAACCAATTTATCCACTGTAGCAAAATGTAGCTTTTTGCAAGTACTAATGCAACATTTGATTCAGCCTAGGGAATAAAAGGATGTGAATTTCTTGCAAGTTGCATTGCAAAAAAGCAATACTTTTCAACTCAATGCCACTAAATGTTGTCTTTGCAGATGGTGATGGTAGCACGTTAATGAGGTTTGCTTCCTCATATTTTTAAACATAGAGTTAAAACGTGGATATTCCACAGAGGAAAACAGAGCTGGCTGCCCAGAATCATGAGCTCACAGATCTGACAGTGCCTGCAACCTTCTGATGAGAATTCTTACAGGAAAAGAAAACAAAAAACAAACAACAAAAACCAAAACCAAACAAGCAAAAACCCGACAAAATCCAAATCCTGTGCAGTCCTACAGCCAGCTTGCCGGAGACCCCGGTCATCCCATCTCAGGATGTCCTTTGTGCAGGGCCTGATAAGTCATCTGTTTGGATGATTTTCTATAAATGGAGCCGGAGGTCAGAGCGGATGTGAGTCTTTGTTCTCCAGCCGCTGCAAGGGGCGGCTTCCCCAGCTGCGCCGGGTTCCCGACCACGTGAGGCCTCCCTTTTCAGCAGTAGGAGGAAGAGGCTAATGCTGAGGGTCAGGCGGGACCTCGGTGGCCCTGAGGGCATTCCCCTGTCGGGGCTGCCCGGCTGTCAGGGACCCGCCGGCCGGGAGGAGACATAGGTAGCGCGGCGCTCGCGGTGGAGTTTTCTTGCGTGCTTGTTCATTACCGTGTAAGTTTTGTTCTGTAGAGAAAAGCATGATGCCAAAGCATTACGATTCATGCGATGGTGGATGTTTTAAGGAAAGAAACCGAGAAAGACCGAGCAAGGCCAGGAACAGCAGGACCCGCTACGAGAGCAGGCTCTGAGCACCTCACCATCCCGCCCGAGCAGGGAGCGGCCTGGGGCCTGCTCATTAGGCATGTGACCGGCGCGTGCGCTGATTGGCGGTGGCGGTAGTGGGCGGTGGCGTGGGGTGGGGCTTCACGGAGAGAAAGAGTAGTAGGAGGCGGGGCGAGGCTTTAGGGCGGACACCGGGCACTGATTGGTGGCGGTGTTAGGGCGGGACGCCGGCGGGCAGGGAAACAGGCTCTGATTGGCGGTCGTGGTGGTGGGCGGAGCGGAGGTGGGGCTGAGGAGAGCGGGTACTCGCTGGGAAGTAGGAGGAGGAGTAAGAGTGAGCCCCGGGGCGGAGGCCGCGCGCACTGATTGGCGGGCGTGGCGGTGGGCGTGCCGGAGAGCCGCGCGCTGGTTGGTGGGTGCGGGGTGGGCGTGGAGGTGGGCGGGGCGGGCTGCCGGGAGCTGGTGCTTCGGGCGGGCGGCGGAGGCGCGGTGGGAGTGAGCGCCAGGGGCCGGGCCGGTGGCCGGTGCGGCCTGCCCTTTGTGCCCGGAGCCCGCGCCCGTGCCCAGGGCCGCCGCGCCGGGCTGTCCGGCCGCGCGCACCCGCCCGCGAGCCCGGCCTCGCGCCTGGCATGCGCCGGGGATGCTCCCCCGCCGGCCCTGCGGCTCCTCGCGGCTGGGCGCGGGGTGATGGACCTGGGCATGAAGAAGTTCACGGTGCGCAGGTTCTTCTCCGTGTACCTGCGCAAGAAGTCGCGCGCCAAGAGCGCCAGCCTGAGCCGGCTCGAGGTCAGTGCGGTCCCTGGGGGGCGCGCGGGTCCCGGGGCGCCTGGCCGCGCCCGGAGTGGGCGTGGGGACGATGCTGCCGGGCGCTCGGCAGCCCAGCCCGTGTCGTTCTCCACCACGCACGGTCACCCTGACCCGTGTAGGGGACATGCAGTTAAAGGAAAGATGGTCCAGCTTTCCCAAAGCCGAATAAAAACAGCTGAAGGCGGCATTGTTGGGACCGCGTAATAATCAGAAGGACCTCGAGTCCTGGGCGGGGACTGGACTCTTGGAGGGATTTCGGTCCAGCGCTCGGTGCTCAGCATTCCCGAGTCACTCCCAGGAGAGTCTTTTCGGGGGAAGCGGGGGGTTCGGGCAGCTGGGCTGCAGCGTGGTGTGGGGGCGCTCACAGGGGCACCTCCAAAGTCCCAAGGAGGCCAGCATCCCCCACCTTGCCGCGCTGCCTTCCATCTGGTTTATTTTAGCCGTGCGCGGAGGCTATCTGGAAACATAGACGGTCAGGATATTTGGAGTAGTGTAAACTTGACAAAAAGGGGTGGGAGGGAAGGGGCTCAATCCACTCGGGCGGGTGGGAGAAGGTGTTCCGTGGTGGAGTGCCTGATGCAGTATCCCTGCAGCCGCAGCTTTGGTACAGATTTGTCCTGAGAACCCAGAGGACGCTGGAAAACTGTGCCCTTTTCCCCTGTACCTTGTCTTGCCACCTTTGGGTTTCCAGAGTCGTCCGTGGACTGTTGTTTAATGGTGGCTTTTATTTTAGCAGTCAGATGGTATTGGCTTTATCGCAGTGTCCAGATCACATTGTTGAAATCCACAGACGGCAGAACGGTGGCAGAATGGTGGCACATGTTTAAGTAAGGAAGAGGCATTGTTATGGGGAGGCTGACTGTATGACTTGGGGATTTCACCAGACTTTGCCCTCCTCTGTGCCTTGGGCGGGGCCAGGGGGAGTTTTGAGGTGTTTGTTTCACTTGAAATAATGTTACAAATTTCATCTTGGGTTGCTTCTTCCCAGCTCCATGATATTAGGCACAGGTGAAGAGTTCTGTAATAATTAAGAGATCTTTAAGCAGTCAGAAATAGACACGGAGGCAGCAGGGAATTACTTGTTGGAAAAGTTCTTTACAGTGTGGGTATATCATGATTGAAAGTGCTAGATGGGATCTCCAAAGGCAAAACGCTGGTTTTGGACAAATAAGACAGTCCAGTAGTAGAGGAGGGCTTGCTTTAAACATAACACTAAGAGAAATTAAGGAAAAGATCATTTTCCCGGGACTCGGGCACTATAAAAATCTAACGTCAACAAGAACAGAAATGCAGGACAGTATACCTTCATAACAAATATGTTTTTATTTCGTATTTCCTCGAAATGCCAAATTTATCAGGTGGCTCCTTGTTTCCTGTTCGTGTCTGCCAGTGGAGGCACCCATATGAGTACACTGCAGGTGTCATCCAGGGGATGCCTGGAGGACCCCAGAGATTGGGAAAGCCTGTGTGGTGCTCCATCCTCTGGCGTTAGGGTTCAGCAAAGAGAGCTGGGCTGTGCAAGGGCTTCCTAAAAAGACAGTGGGAGATAAGGGGCAGGGGCTGGGGATAGAACGGTTTCTTAAATGTAAAAATAAAATTCCTAGAAAACATACATACACCATTAGATATGCAGAAGGTCGGAGGGACTAGAAAGGAATGTATTCTTTTTTTTTTTTTTTTTTGTTCAGTACTGGGGGTTGAATCCAGGGCCTGGCGCCTGCATGCTCGGCAAGTGCTGGACCACTGAGCTGTACCCCCAGCCCATTTTTTTTACTTTTTGAGACAGGGTCTCACTAAGTTACACAGAGTGCCTCTGGTCTTGAACTTGCGATCCTCCCACCTCCACCTCCCAAGCCACTGGGATTACAGATTACAGGCGTTCGCCACCGCGCCCAGCAGGAAGGGAATGTATTCTATCAGCAAGTAATCCAAGTGCTTTTCCTGTGTGCACATCCTGAAGGGAAGGGCCAAGATGCCCAACACTAACTCAGTGCTCTATATTTTATAAATGCACTCACTGATTTTCTATCATCATGTGAAAATCCAGGTAACATTTTCTACTATCTTCATTCTATTGCTAAGATGGGAAAAAAAAATCACCCTTGAGAAATTGTCTTGTTAAACACTTACCAACACATTCTTTCTACACGTGTTTATTGAGACTGTATTATGGGCCAGGGCTGTTTCTGGGCACTGCAGATCAGAAGGCACACCAGCCGTAGAAGTTCTGGCCTGAGACCTTTCCCCCTGCTGGGGAATCTATGAAGTGCTTGACTCTGTACTTTTTTTTTTTTTTTTTTTTTGTCGGTACTGGGGGTTGAACCCAGGGCCTTGCGCCTGCATGTTCTGCAAGTGCTGGACCACTGAGCTGCACCCCCAGCCCATTTTTTTACTTTTTGAGACAGGGTCTCGCTAAGTTACGTGGACTGCCTCTGGTCTCGAACTTGCGATCCTTCTGCCTCCGCCTCCCGAGCCTCTGGGATGACAGGTGTGCGCCACTGTGCCCGGCCTATCTCTGTAGTTCTTTAGGTCCAGTGAGTTCCATATTCCTCCCCAGCCACCTTTCCATACTTTTCCAGAGAAGCTGCACATTTTTTGTATGTTGGCAGCTGGTTATATGGCAAAAAGCACTCATCAAAAGGTGTAAAACTTTGTAAGGGAGGTCTGTCAATAGTGTGAGGTTAAGAAATAAAATGTGAATTACCGAGTATAGATGTAAACTTCCTCTGTTGGGACAGTGGGAAAGACAACCATGTATAAAAAGAAACATTTTAATAGTTTCTCAGAAAATTATGTTTTAATCTATACACAAAGACTAGGGAAAAAATTTTGTTACTCAAAATCCAATGACATAAATAGGAAATTAATAGTAGTTACTTTAAGTGTAAAGCAGTGTCATCTTTATAAAGAAGGGTTCCAGGAGAGACTCAGTCCTGACGATTTCGTGTATGCTTCTAAAATTAGCTTTACTTCTGGAACCCAACATTTGATAAATCTGTGCCATGGAGGCCAGGTTATTGATTTAGAATCAGTTTATGAATTACAGCTTAAAGTAAAATCCCCTTCAACATTTCTGTCATGCATTAGCACTATTGTTGTTGTTGTTGTTAGGTGCCGTCGAGTCGATATCTGACTCATAGCAACCCTCATAGGGTTTTCAATGGCTGACTGTTTCGGGATTGCCTTGGGAGTGGATTGCCAGGTCCTTCTCCCATTTTTGCGGTGCTGGGAATTGAACTCGGGACCTCAGAGACTTCAGCGCAGCACTCTACCAACTGAGCTAAATCCCAGCCCACCATCAGCACTGAGCCATACATTAACCAGGTAACGCACTCTGGCAAGTGTAGCTTCTGAGGTTTCCGAAGGGAAGCTGGATGCCTCAGCTAGACGTGATGGGCGTGCCCCCTAAGGGCATCAGGTCTCAGTGCCCATGGGTGGGACCTCCAAGAAAGCCCTGATTTCAGGGCATCGATGTCCAGGCCTCAGAATCACAGCCAGGACCCCTGCTGCATTCTAAGGCCCAGTTTATAGATGAGGAGGTGGAGGCCCAGGGCCCATGTTCTTGTTCTGAAGTGTTCTAACAGATGATCTTCATGTGGGAGCCACTGCTGTCGCTTAAGGAGTTTGGCCCTTTCTGGTTGTATGGTTGTTGGAGTTTGCTGTAAGTACAGCATAAAGGGGCCTGTTATAATTTTTAAAAGGAAAATACAGAGTATTTTGGAATTTGCTCCATGACCTACGATTTTTCTAGAAAATATTTTCTGGAATTTAGAAAGACCTAGGTGGATTTGATCAGATATGCTTAACTAAATTCTGATTCTCACCAGCAAGGCAACTAACATCTTTAAACCACCTTTCTCCACTGTAACATAGAAATAATAGTCGTTGTTGTTGTTAGGTGTCGTCGAGTCAATATCCGACTCATAGCGACTCTCATAGGGTTTTCAATGGCTGACTGTTTTGGGATTGCCTTGGGAGTGGGTTGCCACGTCCTTCTATTTTGCGGTGCTGGGAATCGAACTCAGGACCTCAGAGACTGCAGAGCGGCTCTGTACCAACTGAGCTAAATCCTAGCCCAGAAATGATAGTAGTTCTTGCCTTCTAGGGGTTAAAGAGTGATCATATGTAAAGACTTAACTTGGAGCCTGAGTGATAAAATTGCTCAGTTAGTAACTGCCAGCTATTGATATAGATAAACTGCTTCTTGGGCTTATTGATGCTTTTCATCCTGTCTGTGCCTGCCTGAGCTTGCCCCAGCTGTGTCATTCCGGTGGTGAACTCCTTGCCTGGTAATTAATAGTCCCTGTGCCCTTGCCGCGTGCCCAGGGGAAGATCAGTTCTCTCAGGACATGCTCACAGGATGGGACTGCGCCCGCTTGCTCGGATGGAGTTACTGTCCTCTGGCTGGGGTAGCAGTGTCCCTTTATCTCATTGGGTAAATCTGCCCGTGAGTCAGCTGCACTTATCCGTGGATCCATTACCGATGTGGGTCACCTTGCCCTGGGCGAAGGCAGCCAGTGGAGCAAGAAAATGCTCTGCCATCTACTTCTTAACTCGAAAGCTTCTGGTCCAGTGGACATGGAGTCCCCCACCCCAGCTTTTTCCTACACCAGGAAAGCCTGCAAAGCTGTGAGGTACAGGCCCTGGAGCCTGGTTTGTGTTCCCTGTAGAGGCAATAGGGGTGGGTTTGAACAGATCGATTAATTAACATTTCACTCTCCCTTTCACCAGCAAGGCAGCTACCATCTTTAAGCCTGCTCTTTCTCCACTGTAACAGAGAAATAATAATAATTCTTGCTTTAGAATTAATGCGTGATATGGTCCATATTATTGTTGTTGTTGTTGTTGTTGTTATGTGCCATCGAGTCGGTAATTGACTCATAGCGACCCTCATAGGGTTTTCAATGGCTGTTTTGGGATTGCCTTGGGAGTGGATTGCCAGGCCCTTCTCCCATTTTTGTGATGCTGGGAATTGAACTTGGGACCTCAGAGACTACAACGCAGCACTCTATCAACTGAGCTAAATCCCAGCCCCATAGTCCCTATTAGTGATACTTAATTAATTAAAAGTGATGTTATTTACTAAAGGTAACATCAGTTAATTTGCAAAAGATATCAATATGCAAGATCAGTTTCTTTGGAGGAGAGTTATTTAGTTTAGGGTTGCCAGAGCCACAGACTTCTCTAGGATGATTTATTATTTGGGCCATTTCCCTTGAAAGTGACATTTCTATCAAAAGTCGGTAGTAAATGAGGAAGGCAGAATGGGATATTGGTGCAATACAGTGTTCAGTGGAAGAATTTCATTTCGTTCATTTATATGCTTCATTGTTCATGCATTAAAAAAACCATTTTAACATATGTTGTGTGCATTGTGCTAAGCAATTGGCACATGCAAGCATGATGTCTGCCTCTCATGAACTTAACCTCTAGCAACAGAGGCAAACAAGTCAATAGAAGCCTGTCTCGGGGTGTAAGTCCTGTGAAATTCTTGGCATCATTGGATTTAAGTGGTCTAATTAGATCAGTGGGCTGGGATTTAGCTCAGTGGGTAGAGCGCTGCGCTGCAGTCTCTGAGGACCTGAGTTCAATTCCCAGCACCACAAAAATGGGAGAAGGGCCTGGCAATCCACTCCCAAGGCAATCCCGAAGCACTCAGCCATTGAAAACCCTATGAGGGTCACTATGAGTCGGATACCGACTCAACGGCACCTAACAACAACAACAACAATTAGATCAGTTGGGCTGGGATTTAGCTCAGTTGGTAGAGCGCTGCGCTGCGCTGCAGTCTCTGAGGTCCCGAGTTCAATTCCCAGCACCACAAAAATGGGAGAAGGACCTGGCAATCCACTCCCCAGGCAATCCCGAAACAGTCAGCCATTGAAAACCCTGTGATGGTCGCTATGAGTCGGATACCGACTCGACGGCACCTAACAACAACAACAACAATTAGATCAGTTGCCTGCAGCTGTACCACTGTGGTGTCCGATCCCATCAGATCACAGAAGCTAAGCAGGGTGGGGCCTGTTAGTACTTGGATGGGAGACCGCCTGGGAACACCAGGTGCTGTAGGCTTGGGAGAAGGACTCAGCAACCCACTCCCAAAAATCAATCCACCATTGAAAACCCTATGAACAGCAGAGAAGCACTGACAATAGTGTTTTGTCTGTTGTATGCAGGGTCGCTGTGAGTCGGACACTGACTCGATGGCACCTAACAACAACAGCTGGGAGATGGACCTGGCAACCCATTCCCAAAAATCAGTTAGTCATTGAAAACCCTATGAATAGCAGAGAAGCACTGACAATAGTGTTTTGCCTGTTGTACATAGGATCACTATGAGTCGGATACTGACTCCACGGCACCTAACAACAAGAATAACAACAGCAATTAGATCAGTTGCCAATTTATTGCTATTTCTCGTGGTCACAGAAAATCAAAAGTTGTCTGTTTTCACATCTGAGTGTATCTTAGTTGCTTGTCCCTTTTTAAGGAAAACATTATGTCCCAATAATGTAAATGTTGAATGAGGGACATGGAGCAAATGTAATGGACTCTATTTGTTCCAGTTATGGATAAAAAGAAAGCTCCCTGAAAAGTTCACCCAGGCTTGTTCTTCATGCTTGATAGGTAAGTGTTCTCTCTAGATCCTGGGTGGTTTCCAGGAAAGCCATTTCTAATTAAAATAATTTCCAGGTACTCTCAATAAATGCACCTAAAGAAATTCTGTTAATCCTTGTTTTGCTGGGCTTTCTGAGAACTGAAAAGAAGAAAAAAATTGGAGAAGACCACAAAAACCCCAAATCACTGTTAATATTCGTCATACTTAATTTACTTGTTTAATGCTGTCTTAATTTTAGAGATACGAAAGCTAATTCCTTCTTTGTGGTCACCGTGTCCACCGTATGCTTTATCCTTGCAATGTCATCACCTATTTTCTCACTGTATATCCAAGAAATTCTCCACAGTATTTTGGTTATTAAAACATACGTGAAAAGGCAAACAAAACTATTGAGATTTTGTCCTTTTTTTTTTTTTTTTTTGGCCTCCATTACGCATCCTTTTCCCCAGGCCACGTGCGGACGGGCCCCCAGCACTCCCTCAGCAAGGACTGTTGGGTGGATTTGTCATGCACTCTGAAGTAGAAGAGGGAAACGAAAGAACACTAAATAAAACACAGGCCATCTGCCCACATAGCTGACTTCCCAGTTATCCGAGGGTTTCCCTCTGTTTCTTGCATGCAGAGGGAATAATTTCTGAAGTGCGGCAGAGGAGTACGTGGGTAGGAGAGGAATGAACTCTGGGGTAGCTTCCAGGGCCTCTGCTGTGGGAGAAGGGAGGTAGAGGCTCTGGAGCTGCAGTGAGAAGGCGAAGGCGGAGGGGACGTTGGTGATGAGCTGGGAATGCATCATTTGTATGTCTGGGATGTTGCTGGAGGGGAAGAAAGCCCTCATTTGATATGGGGGGAAATGGAAGATGATGTTGTTTTGCACGGTGTGGAGTTGGCAATGAGGGACTTAGCTGGAAATACCGTACATCTTGTGCTCCAAGGTCCTGTGCCTGTTGAATAAGCAAAGCTAGTTTAAGACTAGAAGCTTTCTCTAAAATCTGCTTTTACTTCTGAGTAC
Source organism: Pedetes capensis (assembly GCA_007922755.1). Taxonomy (NCBI): domain Eukaryota; kingdom Metazoa; phylum Chordata; class Mammalia; order Rodentia; family Pedetidae; genus Pedetes; species Pedetes capensis. The sequence goes on along the minus strand of VMDO01005891.1, from coordinate 45,516 downwards.
ACTGGGCCGGGGTTTTTTGCATTCTTTCCTAGCACGCTGTGCTTGCTGCTATGTTCTCATTTGTAAAAGCTACCGAGTTGAACTCCAAGAAATAGAAATCGCAAACAAACAGCCTGTTAAGCTACCGTGCAATTTAATCAAGCAAATGGATCAGGCGCAAATCTACTCCGTATGAAATACTGTTAATCCCGCGTGATTTGCAGCTGTGCAGGAAGCCATTCCTGTTGACAACTTAGCTAAGGTGATGCAGTGGTGGCGCAGCTATAATTAAACATAAGGAAGCTCCACGCGGGGTGTGGAGGATAAAGGGGCCGTCATCATGGACCTATGATTTATTATGAAGCAAGAAGCAGCGTTTCGGGCCAGCTGCCTTGTGCGTCTATTCTTAGGCGGTCATTTGCACAGTTCCTTGAGGGCTGTTAAAGGCATCCCAAGGACATCACTGACCAGGGAGCCCGGCTTGATCCCAACAGCAGCCGGTCTTTCCCATGAGCTTTGGTTTGCACGGGTCGCCAGGCTCCATTGGCCGCATCCACAGGTGGGCCATGTCCCTGGGCCTCCTCCCAGGCCTCTCTGAGCCCACCCAGCCCACCTGCGTGGTGGTAAGCTGCTGCTGGGGGCCCTCCCAGACCCACAGGCTGCCGCCCCAGCCACCTCACATATCCCTTGTTTTCTTGTCATCGGCCAGAGCGCTGAGTCCTTTGGAGCCCCTGCCTTCCAGCTGTAGCAGGGTACTGGTCTGGTAGCCATGGGACCTCCGGCTCCCAGGTGCCCGTCAGGTGACACAGGTCTGTGGAGGGAGAGCTGCCCGAGGGCCTGGGGGCCATGCACAGCCATGTGGCCAGCCCTGCCCTGAGGACCTTGCCCTACAAAGGTTCCCCCACTGGTGGCCCCCTGCCCCCCCACCCTGTGAGTGTGCACCTGTCCCAGATTAGTGCCGTCACCGTAGACCCAGCGTTCTTGGGTTACAAGCACGTGATGGTTACCTAGAACCTAGAACCTAGGTCTAATCTTTGCTGCTGTTGGTTTCAACGTAATCCATGGAAACAGGATCTCGTAGGGCAGAAGGACGACCATGCCGTGTGCGTCCCACTCTCACGTGGGCTGCGACGGGTGGAAGGGGCGAGGCGCCAGCAGGAATGATCTGGCTTCTCTGAGAAGAGCATGGGCTTTCCCTCTGGCCTTGTATCTCCTCTGTGACATGAGGAAGAGTCAGACAGTGGGCCTGAGAATGACAACGTGGCCACTGGCTGGTGGATTTCCTCCCACGGGCAAAGCAAAGAAGGGTCTGGATGGGGCCACGAGCCCAGAGAGGCCTGGCGCAGGCCCGTGGATGGTTCGTGTGGCACCCTGGAACCATCACTGGATGTTGAAGGACAGCCGAGTGCAGAGCCAGGCTGCTTTGGAGCGTGGTCTCCAGAGAGACAGCAAGCCTCCCTCCTGGTCGTTGCCCTGAGCCCTCCCAGCCCACCCTCCTGCTCACGGGTGCCTTCCGTGGCAGAATCTGTGAGAGGAAGGGTGGAGGGGTGTTCCTCTGAAAGGCCTTATTTGGGAGTGGTCACGGTGGAAGTACTCCCCAGCCTCCACAACTTCATGCCCACGGGGCCACTCTGAGTGCCACGAGTCCACGATAAAGTGTGCCTTTCAGCCATGACTGGTAACTTCCATGTATTTTCCACACTTCCCTCTAGACCCCTGTCCACATCCAGCTCTCACGTACGCCTTTACGACCTGGTCAGGTGGAAAAGAAAACAATCCTAGGAAGATCTTGGATTCGAATTGCTAGGGCTCGGAATTCGAATTCCAAAGTATCCAAAGTATCCTGCGCATACTCTTTTTGTAAGCACAGAAAAGCAAGAAGCTTCTGGTTCCGAAAGCAGGCGCAGCACAAGAGGATCCAGAAGCCGCCCATGTGGAGTCCCGTGTGGAAGAGGGGAAGGTGGGAGTGGGTGGCCTGACGTGGCAGAGGGACAGCGATGTGGGCCTCTGCAGGCTCTTCCGAGCACCAGACTCCCTGCCCACTGGGTGCCAGTCGAAGCAGGAAGCCAGGAGGGGCTGCTGGGCCCCACGGCCGCATGGCACACATCCAAAGGTACGTGAGACCTCCTCTCGCGACTTGCTAAGGTGATCTGGTTGGTTAGCAGGTTGGCAAAAGTGTTCGAGACCTCCTCTCATGACTTGCTAAGGTGATTTGGTTGGTTAGCAGGTTGGCAAAGGTGTTCAAGACCTCTTCTCGCAACTTGCTAAGGTGATCTGGTTGGTCGGGGCCAGTTTGTTCTTCTCTGTATTTCTAGCACCTTCCAGGGAACCGACAGGTGCATGAAGGCATGCCGCCGGACAGGAAGCTTTGGTTGGCCTGGCCCTAGTCAGGAAGGGTGGCTGTGTGCCCATCTGGTAAAGGAAAGAAAAACAGAAAAGAGAGCAGAGCGTTTGCTTTTAGAACGCCTTCCGCTTCTTGAGTTCTTATTTGTTGGGTCACCTTAGCGCCCAGGGCAGATGGACTGCTGGAGGCAAAGGAGCCCCGATAGCTGCCTCTCCTCACTGCAAGGAGACCCAGAAACAGCACGAGGTTGGCTGTGACTTACCTGTGCCGATCTTAGCAAAAAAGCCCACACACGCGCGTGGATCCGTGACTCGCTCGTGTCCTTGTGGGAACGTCCCCAACAGAGAAGCGGACAAAAGTGCTCAACATAAGCGGATGTAGGGGAGCTAACAGGCAGAGGCCAGCTGGTGCACGTCAGGCGTGCCCTTCGGAGATCGTGAGCACCCAGACCTCTGTCTTCAGATGTTCGTTCGCACATCTTGCTTTATCCTGTGAGGCACTGTGGTGTTGAGGTTCATGACAAGAGGAGGCCACTGGTGTAGGGAGGCAGGGTGAGTTGTTACGTGAGCCGGTCATGGTCGTTTCGTATTTGCTTGAGGGAGGGGGAAGAGGGATGGATTGAAACGCCATCGTGAGCTGATGGAGGTCACACTTAGTGGAGGCGCTAGAATTTGCTGGAACTGCCTTGGGACGTCTCACGTGAGTGCGTCCGCCCAGCTAATGTGGTCTCTTTGCTCCTCTGGGGCTCATCTGTTCCTGCTGCCCCTCTCTGCCCTCATCCCGGCCCATGTCCTGCCCTCGGGCTACCCTCACTCATCACCCTGCTGAGACTCTCAGCCGCTCACCCCGGTTGGGGGCAGTTTGTTCATCTCTGCACTTCTAGCACCTTCCAGGGAGGCGACAGGTGCATGAAGACATGCCACTGGACAGGAAGCGCATTGGTTGGCCTGGCCCTGCTCAGGAACAGTGGCCGTGTGCCGATCACTGGCTCCGTGGCAAGCCTTGCTGGTGGTGCCTAGATGACCTGTGTCTGTCCCTCCTCCGGGGGCAGCGGTCAGGTCAGCTGTGCCTGTGATGCATACAGTGGAGATGGGTGTGCCTTTGGAGGCAGGCCGCACGTTCTGAATCCTTGCTCAACCACTTGTCACCTGTGGTTGTGTCAAGGTCACCAGCGGAACCTCACCGAGGCTCTGCTCTCTCCTCTGTAAAATTAGCATGTCCTGCCTTACAGGGGCAGGCCAGCGCGGCTCCCAGGCCCCCAGTGAAAGGCAGTTTGGCAAGAAAGAGGCTGCGGTGGAGCCCTGTCACCTCCTGGAGCTCAGAGCTCTGTCCCCATATCCCATATACAGGGTGACCACATGTTCTGAGTCCTTGCTCAATCACTTGTCACCTGTGGTTGTGGCAAGGTCACCAGCGGGGCTCACTGAGGGCTGGCAGACTCCCAGTGAAGGGCGATGTGGCAGGGACAGCCTGCGGTCCAACCCTGTCACTTTCTCCTGGAGCTCAGAGCCCCGTCCCCGGATCCCATATACAGGAGCCAGTGCCCACGCCAGGGACTTCATACAGGCCTGGTGCAGCAGCTGCTCCCATGTGGGCCGGCTGCCTACAAAGGAGGGCCCTTTAAGCTTTATGGCGTTGAGTAAGAATGGCCCGTGAAGGTTCTGTGTTTTTTTGTTTTGTTTTATTTTGTTTTATTATTTATTTATTTATTTATTTATTTATTTTTATTGTGGTACTGGGGGTTGAACCCAGGGCCTGGTGCCTGCTTGCTTTGCAACTGCTGGACCACGGAGCTGCACCCAGCCCATTTTTTTTTTTACTTTTTGAGACAGGGCCTCGCTAAGTTACGCAGACTGCCTCTGGTCTCGAACTTGTGATCCTCCTGGCTCCGCCACCCCAGCTGCTGGTATTACAGGCATGTGCCACCGTGCCCGGCCCCCCATGAAGGTTCTGTAGGTCCATGCCCTGGGTGCCCTCAGTGCTGTGTCCCGCGGCAGTGGGCCCTCTCCATTTGCCCATCAGAAAGGACCCGAAGCAGGCAAGAGTTGGGGGGGGGGGCAGAAGCCAGCCGAGGGGGCTGCCTCCACGGCACACCCTGCACCTGTGCACCCCCTTCCTGAGTCCCCACCCTCCCCAGGGCACTTTGGCATGTCTTAGGATTGTCCAGGAAGAAACCCCGTCGGGGAAGGGGGATGGAAGGGACCCCATCTCAGCTGAGAGCCTCCACCTGCCTGGTTTCAAACCCACCGCCTTTAAAGGCCCCTCACCTGCCAGAGCAGCGGTGGCACTTGCTGTGTCAGAAGCATCTGTGTGCCCCGGCTCCGCCCTCTAGGGAAAGGCATGGCTTGTCAGGTTCCCATGGTCACCGGCTCATTGTGTGTTAACTACATTGTGTGCTAATCGCTTCTCAGCCTTCACCCGTTCTTCTGTCCATTGAGAAGAAACAGGGTGGCAGAGCTGCTACCTTCAAAAGTCTGGGTTACTTTTCTGACTCCTTCCTTTGCCCTACTCCCCTGCCTCCTGGCTTCCTTTACGCGTTCGCAATTTCTGGCCCACATATTGTGCACATGACATCGCCAGAGCATGAAAAGCTGGCTCGTGAAGGGGAGCATTGTGTTTCTTGTGGCACGTGTGGAAAGGTCGAAGGGCCTTTCCACGTGTGGAAGGGTCGAAGGGTCGAAGTGGAGTACAGACACTTGTTACCCAGGCCGATGAGCTGGCGGCTGGAACGGAACACCAGCGTATTGCAACTGAAATTCTGAAACAAGACGCTAGTGAACAGTGCTGGTATCTCCTGCGGGGATGTCAACGTCAGGGAACGGGGCAGAAATACGGGGTCCCGGCCGCAAGGCTTACTGCAGCTGTGACCACAGACCCTGCCGTCTCTGGAATGTCAGAGGTCCTAGCCAGTGTCCGTGGGACAGACTTGGCAGGTGCCCTCGTGGGTGGAGAAGGATGGCTGATGGCCCCGGGGACAGCCTCAGCCTCGCCCCTAGAACCCATAGATGGTCTCCGTGGGGGGTGGGTAGGGTTTGGGCAGGCTAGGGCCTCACGTGTGGAAGGTGAACAGCAGCACTGGATCTAACTAGGATGCAGCTGGTCACCGCAGCTGCCCAGGGGTCTCCTGGGCAGGAGGCCAGAGGTGTTAAGACAATGCTGGATCCAGTCATTGGTGTCTGAGTGGCCTCCCAGGTCCTGCCCCATGACCAGCCCCTGGAAGCACAGATAGGTTCAGCTGTCCTCAGCATCTGGTTTGTACAGATTTGCTGAGCACCTGTCCCAAGGTGTTGTGACTATCCAGCAGCCAGTGAGTCAGCAGGTGCAAAAAGGATTACTCCACATCAAGAGTTAGTGTCCGAAAGGCCGAGGTGGGGGCTAGTGCTTTTGGGTGCACTGCCCCCAAGTGAGTATCTCAAGCTCTTTTTATTAGGCTCTTATCATAACATTAAGCATTTTTATGAGTCAGGAGAAAAGTGGGTTAAAGTATATTTTCTTGTGAAACAGGAAAAGGTTATTTATTATTTATGTTAGTATGTTTTGTGCACTCTATGTAGACAGGACTGTGTCATGTCTGTACATAGACAGGCTCTGTGCAAAATGTCAGAGAGATAGCAGAAGGGGGCTTTTAGGCTTGGAGAACATCCAAGGGCTGAAGCCCTCCCCAGAAGGCAGCTAGAGCCTTCCCTGGCAGCTTTTCCTTAGATTTCTTGCAGCCCTTCCAGCCATGACTTGCGTTACACCAAGGGTGAACGGGCTGAAGAAACAGCCTCATGGCTCTTATGCCCTAGTGAGGAAGAGAGAAAACAAATCAGGGTTACATAGAAAAATGTCATAATCTCAAAAAGTGTTAGGGAGCCAGCATGGTGGCGCATGCCTGTAATCCTAGTGGCTCGGGAGGTGGAGGCAGGAGGATCACAAGTTTGAGACCACAAGCAGTCAGCACTCTTCATAACTTAGCGAGACCCTGTCTCAAAAAAAAAAAAAAAAAAAAACTGCTGAGGATGCAGCTCAGTGGTCAAGCACTTGCAGAGCATGCAGGCGCAAGGCCCTGGGTTCAACCCCCAGTTAAAAAAAAAAAGTGTTAGGGAAAACCAGGTGTGGTGGTCACTTGTAATCCTAGGAACTGGGAGGTGGAGCCAGGAAGATCATGGGTTCAAGGCCAGAGGCAGCCTGAGTAATTTAGTGAGACCCTAAGTTAAAATAAAAAAACCCAAAAAACCTGAAAGTGTGTTCAAGGTGCAGCTCAATGGTAGATAGAGCACTTGCAAAGTATGTGTGAGACCCTGTGTTCAAACCTGAAGTACCACCAAAAAAAAAAAAAAAAAAAAGTTTGAGAGCCAAGAGGAGCAGAGGAGAACAAGTTTGGACCTAACATTCTGGGGAAACACTGCACACAGTCACTTGAGCAGGGCCCCGTGACCTGGAGGGCAGCCGGGAAGGTCGAGTGGCGCATTGCAGGGCCTGGGCCTGGGCTGGAGCCAGCTGTGCTGAGCAAGTCCCTGAGAGGCCGGTGTGCCTGGGAGCCAGGGCTCGGGTGTGCAGGGAGAGTCTTGGCAAGGGGCTCCACGTTACCCTAAAGGCCTTGGAAGGCCCAGTGTGGGTGTGATGGGGTCGCCTCAGTGTGAGAAGATCCTTCCACGGGCTGGGGAGCAGCTCAGTGGAAAGCACTTGCCTGAATGTAGGAGGCCCGGGTTCTATCCCTGTTGTTGTTGTTGTTGTTGTTAGGTGCCGTCGAGTCGGTATCTGACTCATAGGGACCCTACGTACAACAGGTGAAACACTACTGCCGGTGCTTCTCTGCTGTTCATAGGGTTTTCAATGGCAAATTGATTGGAAGTGGGTTGCCAGGTCCTTCTATCCCTAGCACCCCAATAAATACATAAACAAAAAGATCCTTCCAGAAGATTTTTGGGAATTAGAGTGTAGGTAGGATGGAGGAGGCCTGGAGGGCTGAGGTCACCACCCCCACTTGATGGAGGGCCTCACTGAGGAGGCTCAGAGTGTGGGGCGCATGCTTCCTGGTCCGGCTCTGATGTTCAGACGGGCAGCACCGCCACGCATACAGATACTAAACACAATTCACTCGGGACCCTCGGGTGAGGGGTGCAGACTCCTGCGGCCCTCAGGACAGGACACCGGTGGAGACAGGAGAAAGGAAAAGCCTCCCGCACTTTCGCCTTGCAGGGGCAAACACAGCTCTTTATTTCTCTCTTTATTCCCCTTAGGGTGGGGAGAAACCCAAAGCATACAGCTTTAAGTGCTAGCAGCTCTTATACAGCCTGAAGGGCAGATGCTTCCATGTTGGTGGTCTCAGTGGAGAGTGAGTTCTTTCCTTGTTGATGGTCATGGTGGAGAGAGAGAGAGAGCTGTTTCCTCATCGGTGGTCCGAGCGAAAAAAGGGGAAAAGGGGTCGAGCTGCCGCAGTGCAGCTCCTTATATAGGTCGCCCATGGAATGGCCTGAGCCAATCAGCTTTGAGTCCAATTGTCCAATCAGGTTTGGGGGAATTTGGGAAGGGTTTTGTATAAACGTCCAACCAAGTTACTTTCATTTTCCCTAGATTTCTAATTTACAAGCCAGATCTTCAAAAGCCGTTTACCTAGTTTGGGGGTTTTTGCCAATTTCTCCCAATCTCTCCCTACATCAGAGCAGCTCCTCCATCCTGCCCTGCCTCTGAGGTGGGAAGGTGCAGGGGTGCGGTTGGCCAGGTGGTCAGCTCGCCTTTGCCCTGCATGATACGGGCTGCGGCTGCCTTCACACAGCGCCTTGCCTTGTAGGGAAAGCAATAGACAAACTCTTTTTAAAAAGCTTTGCGTGCAGTCCGCAATCTCTTTACCTCTCTGAAGTCTCAGTGACTCTCGACTGCTGCTCCCATGCGTCAGCCATGGGTTGCATCCGCCTAGTGCACCACAAATCAGAGGGTTTGTTAAAGAGAGGTCCCAAGCATTCCTGGAAGGCGGCAAAGGCCACTCGGCATGAAGGAGCCAGGCCCAGGCAGCTGCGCTTCACGCTGGGCTCTTCCTGACCGCGGATCACGCGTGCTCTCAACTCCCTCAGAACATCAGGACCGCAGCCCAGGGAGGGCCCACAGTTTAGTGCAGATGCCGGCGCCATCGCCTCGGCCTGCTCCTGTCACGCACTTCTGTCTTCAGCCTTAATCAGGGGTGGGAGGAGGGAGAAGGCGGGCGAGGAGAAAGACAAGGGAGGGAGGGCAGGGACAGAGGGCAAGTCAAAGAAGTGGGGAGCAAGAGGTAAGCAGAGGGCACTGATGGGCAGGGCAGCGAGAGCAGGTGCAGGGAATGGTGGGGTCGCCCCCAAGTAAACGTGGCTCCCACGGCGACCCCAGCGTAACCCAGTGTGCTTTTCCACCTCGCACGGACAGCAACACTGGCCAGGCAGCGTGGCAGGTGAAGTGTGGCCCATGGGCTCCACAGAGTTGGAGGGATCTGGGACAGAGGCCTCGTGGCCACCTCTGACCCCATGGGGCCCAGTGGGGAGAGGCAGAGTTCTCGTGTGGGCCTGCCATGAGCACCGGCCCCCAGGACCTATCCTGTGGTGGGCTGTAACTCTGTGACAGTGGCCAGCCACGGGCTGTGCCCTTCCCCTGAGGCCGAGCTGCAAACTTGGAATGTCACCAGTGCCCCGGTGACCGCAGCCCCCTGAGGAGCAGCTGAGTCACGGCGTCTTGTCTTCTGTCACACCTGCCCACGCCACGCCTGTCCACACCTGGAGGTGGGAATGTGAGCCCTAGGCTTCCCCAGGGACTCTATTCAGGCTCCTAGGGCTCCCCAGGACAGTCTGGGGGCTCCCTTCTACTCCCCGGGACCCTCACTGAGACCTCAGGGCACAGCCATTGTGTCCACAGTCTGAGTGCAGAATTGGAAGAGAAGGTGTGAGACAGGCCTTGGAAAGGGCGCCGGGGAAGCAGGTGGGCCCACAGCTCAGGGTGTTTCTTCTGCGCATTCGGAGGATGAGCCAGGCTGAGAAGGCAAGGCCACCTATTTTCCAAATGTTTTCTGTTTAAGTAACCTCCGGAATCCCTGCCCTGGGCCTCTCTACTCGTGTCAGATGGGCGTGCGGTCTGAGCGCCCACCAGAGAGGTCTTGCGCATTGGGACAAACGCATGAAGCGTGTGGAAGCATAAGAAGAGCTTTCCGTCCGCGGGGCAGTGGGCGCCTGCTGGACTGGTGTTTCCCAGAGCAGGTTCTAGAGTGGCAGCTTATGAGATTTCACTCTCCTCCCCACACTCTTCCTAGTGAGAGTCTTCTCCTTTCTGCGTGCACCCGGGCAGCCCACCATAGCGCTTGGAAATGTGTGACTGTCCTTTTGCTTTCCACGTGCAGTGTGTCTGCAGCCACTCTTCTCTCACTGGAACGTGACGGTCAGAAGCACTCCCAGAACACTTCCATCCAGGGGCGAAATCGGAAAGGCAAAAACCACGATTAGAATGGGCATTGCTAGCCGGGTGCGGTGGCGCACGCCCTATAATCCCAGTGGCTTGGGAGGTGGAGGCAGGAGGATCGCAAGTTCGAGACCAGAGGCAGTCTGCGTAACTTAGTGAGACCCTGTCTCAAAAAGTAAAAAAAATGGGCTGGGAGTGCAGCTCAGTGGTCCAGCACTTGCAGAGCATGCAGGCGTGAGGCCCTGAGTCCAACCCCCAGTGCCACAAAAAAAAAAAAAAAAAAGAAAAAGGTCATTGCTTTTCCAGCAGCGAGGCTGTCATGCGTGTTACAGTTCTTCAAGGGAAGGGGATGGAGCCATTAAAGAATTAAATAACCTAAGTTTTCTTTCTTAGCAAAGATGAGTGTGAAATATTCCTTTGACAGACTGGGGATTAAAATAAAGTGATCACAGCTCTGTAGATAAGTAGGTTTGGGTGAATTTGTTCTTATCAGTCTGTATGTGTGCGTTTGTGTGTGTATGTACGTATGTGTGTGTGTTTCCGTGTGTGCACCCGCGTGTGTGTACACATGTGTACTGCACCTGGCATTTGCCTGGCCGCAGTGATGGGGTCAGTGCTGAGCACGTGGCCCCAGGCAGTCAGAAGAGGATGGAGCTTGAGACCTTTGTTCAGAGGCCGTGGAGGACGAGGAAGCCTGAGGACAGATTGCGGTTCTGCAGCCACCTGTGACCCCCCGAGGTCCCCAGCCTAGGGACAGAGCCAGCACAGAGGAGCAGAGCCAGAAGTCCTAGAGGAAAGAGATTGGAGCCCAGGACAGCCCAAGCCCGGAGCCCGTGCTCTTTGGAACATTTTAGTTATATGAGCCCAGCAGATCTTTTCATTGTTTAAGCCAGCTCCATGTGGGTTTTCGCTTATATAAGAACAGCCATTATGATACATACGTATTATTTCATAGACTAACACCTTAGAAAAAAACCCAAAAAAGTGAACGGTATTATGCCCATTTCATAGGTGAGGACACTGAATACTAAAAGGTCAAATGTCCTACTTTACTCTGATAGTAAGTGGAGGAAACAGGGATCAATTCCACTCCGTTTGCCCCTGGAGTTTGTGTCTTTTAATCACTGTGGTGTATACGTCCTCACGTGGTTTAATTGCTGTCTACTCTGACAACATATACCACTGTTCCGTTCACACTAGGCATAAAGAGCCATCCTGAAGATGTTTTCTGTCTAATAAAAAAGATCACAGGAGATGTGCTATATGTTATGTTTAAGTTTTATTCCATGCCTGGTAGGTAACAGGTACTCAGTGATCTTGCACTGAAGGATGGAGTTGGGGGTTGGCTTCCAGCTCTCTCCCCAGGGGGTCCTGGGAGGCCAGTGGGTTCAGTGCTTTCTCCATGCTGAGCCCTGGGCTTTACACCCAGAAATCTGGTCATTCTGTTAAATCACAGTGCTTTTGATGAGTTTGTAGTTTCAGGAGAGAGGAGCCTGCTCCTGCCTTGTTTTCCCTTGTGTGTTTGTGTTTTGTGTTACGAGGGTGGAGACCCTGGCAAGGGGCAGGATAGATCGTGTTGGAATCCCAAGAGATGGAAGAGATCGTGAGCATCATTCCCTCTCGGTGATGCTCTCTGAGACGAACAGTTTGAACCCGGTAATGCATTTGTGTTATTGGTTCATTAGAATAAATGGGCATAGGTGGTATGATTATTAAATTTGGACACATAAATGGAATTCTGCTAAAGAGCTAAATGTGGAAAATGTAGGTGTGTCTTAATAGGATATGTATTTGGAAAATACAATAATAACTTTTAAACTTGTGTTTCAAACAGTAGTAGAAATGCTTTTTCAAATTTGCTAGACTACTGGAGTTGGTAAGGGCTGGGATTTAGCTCAGTTGGTAGAGTGCCGCTCTGCAGTCTCTGAGGTTCTGGGTTCGATTCCCAGCACCACAAAAATGGGAGGACATGGCAATCCGCTCCCAAGGCAATCCCAAAACAGTCAGCCATTGAAAACCCTATGAGAGTCGCTATGACTTGGACATGACTTGATGGTACCTAACAATAGGAGTTGGTAAACTGTACAAATTAAGATTAAATTTCTTTTATTCATTGAAAAAAACCATTTTTAAAATTATTGTTCTTTCAGTGTAGATAGTGGGTCTAAGGATATTTTTGTTCCTTTTATGTCTACTTTTCCTTCTCATAATGATCTCCCAGTCTCAATCTAGAATACATAGACAATAATTTAAAGAATTAAGGGTTCAGAAAAGCAAGACGGGAATGAGTATTGAGAATATTTGGAAACAGTACTTTATTACATTAACTATCCAGTTCTTGGGGCTGGGATTTAGCTCAGTGGGTAGAGCGCTGCGCTGCAGTCTCTGAGGACCCGAGTTCAATTCTCAGCACCACAAAAATGGGGGAAGGACCTGGCAATCCACTCCCAAGGCAATCCCGAAGCACTCAGCCATTGAAAACCCTATGAGGGTCGCTATGAGTCATACCGACTCGACGGCACCTAACAACGACAACATCATCTAGTTCTTATAAGTCTTCACTTAAGCACTCTGTAGTAAGTGTCTGTGTGTTTATTAATTAGTAGAATAAATGTCATAAAAGCACTGTCACATTGTTTTCTTATCCATCCCTTTCCATGTGCTTTTGTGGGCAACTGTTTTCCACACAACTGCAATGACTGTCTTGTGACAAATTACTAGAAGGGATTTATTGTATAGAACAAAAATATGACTTACTCCTGATGAATGCTGGGTAATGTCATCTTTTCTTGCCCAGAAGGGCCCCAGTCCTCTGCAGAAATGCATTTTATTTTACATGCATAAAGTGTTTGATGGCATGTAACGTGTAACCAAAGTAACATAGGGTTTTATCTGTGTCACTCACCATGAGGTCTTTCCGTCAAATGGCATCCTTGCTTTCTGCTTATAGCTCATGGGCAGCTAATTCCTTCAGAAGTCAGAAAATTTGCATTCATTTCCTGCCTCTCTCTCGGCCGCCATTGTCTGTTTACTCACAGAAAGTAACAGATACTTGCTTTTACCTCCCATGACATTGCCAAGGTGCTGGAGAGTGAAAAGAATAATTAATGATTTGTCATTTATACTCTATGCCACGTATACTATACTATATATACTATACTATATACTATATACTATATACTATACTATATATACTATACTATATATACTGTACCATGTAATGATTGGGCTGGGATTTAGCTCAGTTGGTAGAGGGCTGTGCTGCAGTCTCTGAGGTCCCGAGTTCAATTCCCAGCACCACAAAAATGGGAGAAGGACCTGGCAATCCACTCCCAAGGCAATCCCGAAACAGTCAGCCATTGAAAACCCTATGAGGGTCACTGTGAGTCGGATACCAACTTGACAGCACCTAACAACAACAACAACAATGTAATGATTGCCATTTATATTAAATGAGGAACCCCATGTTGTGGCCTATGCCTCCCATGCTGATGCAGCCATTTCAGAACATTGCTTTTACGTGCTATTTGCCAGCGAGCATGGCTGTTTCTTGTGAGCTATATGGTAGTAAGGTATCTTGTGGAAATAAATAGCAAGGAATAAAATGAGGAGGTGGAAGTGGAGAAAAACAAGAAAACAGAAGTGAGAATGATCTGAAAAATAGACAAAAAAGCAAGAATAAGTGGCTCTAAGTTAATAAATTCTCTTTATCTTGAAATAAGCGTGGAAAGATATTTTCTGATTACCTGAATACTCCAGTTTGTGAATTCCTCGTTTCTAAATAATTACAGGCCTGCAGCGGTAGCCCTGTGGCATCCGATCCCATCAGATCTCGGAAGCTAAGCAGGGTCGGGCCTGGTTAGTACCTGGATGGGAGACCGCCTGGGAACACCAGATACTGTAGGCTTGGGAGAAGGACCTGGCAACCCTCTCCCAAAAATCAATCTGCCATTGAAAACCCTATGAACAGCAGAGAAGCACTGACAGTAGTGTTTCCCCTGTTGAACAGAGGGTCGCTATGAGTCGGATACCGACTCGACGCCACCTAACAACAAATAATTGCAGATTGATGAGATATACTCGACGCTTTTCTATGTAAACTTTTCTGTGTAAAGTTAGACTTTTGATAGTTCAGAATATCCTTTCCGGGGTTTCAGTGCTCCTAGGTCTGCAGCTGTAGCCTGCAGCCGTAGCCCTGTGGCATCCGATCCCACCAGATCTCGGAAGCTAAGCAGGGTCGGGCCTGGTTAGTTCTTGGACGGGTGACCACCTGGGAACACCAGGTGCTGTAGGCTTGGGAGATGGACCTAGCAACCCACTCCCAAAAATCAGTCCACCATTGAAAACCCTATGAATAGCAGAGAAGCACTGACAATAGCATTTCGCCTGTTGTATGCAGGGTCGCTATGAGTTGGGTACTGACTCCATGGCACCTAACAACAACAACAACAACAAGGTCAGCCCTGTGAATGTCAGATGTTATGACACCACTGCAGCCATGGCAGTATTACATCACAGTGTGATGATACGGGTCATCGAATCCGCCTCCCAGACAACCGGTGGTCCTTTCTGTGGTCATCCTGGAAGAAGACCGAAGCCAAGGCTCTGTCATGACCCTGGGCGTGAGATTGTTTCCAGATACTTGATGCAGAACCCAAGTCTAGAACCCACTTTGAGAAGGGGCCTCTCTGGTTGTGTGGGGCCCCTGCTGGACCTCCCTTGGCCTCGTTCATGGAACTCAGGGTCTCAGAGGACGCTAGTTTGAAAACCAGGAGTCGAGGGACTTGGAGGACGCTAGTTTGAAAACCAGGAGTCAAGAGTCTTTGCAGACATTTACTGGAAAGGGGGAGCACTAGAGGACAACCTTATTTGGGTCTTATTGTCATTTCTAGCCAGTGGCTCTTGAGAGGGGAACCCAACCCCTTCCTCTGTCTTCCACCTGGCAGAGTTCTCAGGGTAAGGGAGGAGGGGTGCGGTGGACTGACCCTATTACCTGTCAGGAAGTTGCCAGACAAAGTAAATCCCCAGTCTGAAATTGTTTAGTTACTCATTTTTTCTTTCATTAAAAATCCTATTTTAAAAAAGTCCTTAGCTTCCTGGATGTTTGGATTTGGGAATAAACATGACTGTGTGCCTGACGACGCATCAACTTTAAAAGAAACAGGATAAACGTAGCGGACAGTGCACGTCCGCCATGGGCCAGCGTTGAAGTCTAACGAAGTTGAGAAAGTCTCTCTTCTAAGAACAGCCATAGAAACAAGGGGGAAATTCTGTAAGCCTCGTAGGAAATAGGCTGTGAGACCCTCTTACTAATCGGTGAAAGGTTGCCAATATCAGAGCGGTATTCAGGGACATTTGTTTTAATGCACTTTTTAAAAAATGATTAAATGTTTTAAAAAATGATTAAAATGGGATCTTTTAAGATTTCAGAATTGCTCCTGATTATCTCCTTTTCAGGGAGAAATAATCCTGAATTCGTAGATGGGAATTATCTTTCTTGCCTGTACCCATGGCTTCTTAAGTAAGATGGGAAAATTCTGAGCAAAGTGTTTCTTATTTTGTAGCACCCAATTAAATTTATATGGCCATAGAGGTCCTCTTTCCACCATATGAGTAAAGTTACTCAGCTTCTAAACCATGCAGAGTTGGTTGATGTAATAGCTAAGCATTGTTTATGTGCGTGCAACTCCATTGCCAAACATGGCGTGGTGTTTGCGTCCGAAATTCTCTTGCGTTGTAAGCAAGTAAACCCCACTGAGGTCTCCCTGGAGACTTGGTGAGAAACCCCAAAATCTGTGCTGAGTGTTGACAGGGAGTCACAGGGAGGGGGAGACCACAGAGCACCCGTCTGCTGGGTGGCCTGTGACTGGGGCTCGGGGAGGCTCTGCTCTTGGCTCTGTTCCGCATCTTCTTCAGGGCCACACACACGGCTTCGTGGGACCCCACTCCCAGGCCACCACCATCATGGAAAGCGTGCAGAGCCATGGTTGTCTCGTCTTCATGGAGTTCCGAGACTCTCAGCACAATCCAGAGCTTCACCCCACACCAACCCTCCTCCACCTCCTGTCCCTCCCCATGGGCCCCTCCTGCACCCCTTCAGCAGCCCTGTATCTGCTGGGCCACTGTCTGTCCCTGGAGAGTGGCCTGTCTGGACACCTCATACAGATGGAGTCATAAAGAGGTGGTGGTATGCGACTGGCTTTTTTCTGCTTCACAGCCTGATGTGGTCAAGGCTCATTCATGCGGGTGTTTGTCTTTATTGCCAGACAATATTGCGTTATATGGAGAGAACTCGTTTTCATTTATCTGCTAGCAGGTCCTTTCCACGTTTTGGCCATTTTCAGATGCTGCTGTGAACACTTCTGTGTGAGTTTTTGTGTTGACATGTTTCCATTTTTCTTGGATTAATACCTAAGAGTGGAGTTGTGGTGTCATAGTAACTATGTTTAAGCTTTTCCTTCTCCTCTCCTCTCCTCTCCTCTTCTCATCTCTTCTCTTCTCTTCCCTCCTCCCTTCACCTCCCCTCCCCTCCTTCCTCCTCTCCTCTCCTGTCTCTCCTCTCCTCTCCTGTCTCTCTTCTCCTCTCCTGTCTCTCCTCCTCCTCTCCTCTTTTCTCCTCTCTTCTTCTCCCAGGACCTCACACATACTTCACACATATTTTGCAAATGCTCTGCCACCGGGTTGCACTCCTAACCCATTTATTTGCTCACTTATTCATTTGGAGACAGGTCTTGCTAAGTTACGCAGGCGCTTCTGGCCTTAGACTTAAATCATGCCTCAACTTCCTGTGTCTCTGGGATTAAGGCTATGCACCACCACACCTGCCTATGTTTAAGCTTTTAGGGAACTTCTAGACCATTTTCCAAAGTGATTGCAACATTTTACAGTTTCACTAGCAATGACAGAGGCACCCAGTTTTTCACCAACACTTGTTACAGTTCACTTTTTTGATATCACCGTCCTGGTAGGTCAGAAGCAGTATCTCTGTGTGGTTTTGATTTGCATTTCCCTAGTCGGAGTAAGACCAGGTGCTGATTGTGGATAGGCCATCAACTGCTCATACGCAGGTTCGAACTGAAATTGAAGAAAATTAGAACAAGTGTATGAGAGCCAAGGTATGACCTTGAGTATATCCCACGTGAGTTCAGAGACCACCTCAAGAACAGATTTAAAGTGTTAGACACTAATGATTGAAGACCAGAAGAGTTGTGGCATGGCATCAAAGGCGTCATTCATGAGGAAAGCAAAAGGATATTTAAAAGGCAGGAAAAAAAGACTCTGAAATTTGTCCTTGAACGTCAAGTAGCTAAAAGGAAGACATGATGAA
This sequence comes from Pedetes capensis, assembly GCA_007922755.1. Taxonomy (NCBI): domain Eukaryota; kingdom Metazoa; phylum Chordata; class Mammalia; order Rodentia; family Pedetidae; genus Pedetes; species Pedetes capensis. The sequence goes on along the minus strand of VMDO01005891.1, from coordinate 28,465 downwards.
GTTGAAGAACTTAACAGAAGATTTCAAAGGGAAGCTCAAGAAGACAAAATCAAATATTATAATGACATATGCAAAGAGCCAGAGATAGAAAACCAAAAGGGAAGAACACACTTTGTTTTTCTTAAGCTTAAAGAATTAAGAAAAAAATTCAAGGCTCAAGTGGCAATAGTGAAGGATTCACTAGAGAAAATACTAAATAGTATAAGACACATCAAAAGAAGATGGAAGGAATACGTAGAGTCATTATACAAAAAAGGATTGGTGGACGACCAACCATTTCAAGAGGTTGCATATGGTCAGGAACCAAGGGTACTGAAGGAAGAAGTGGAAGCTGCCTTGAAGGAATTGGCAAAATACAAGGCTCCAGGAATTGATGGAATGCCAATTAAGATTCCTCAACAAACAGATGCAGCACTGGACCTGCTCACTTACTTATGCCAAGAGATCTAGAAAACACCTAGATGGCCAACTGACTGGAAGAGATCCATATTTGTGCCTATTCCCAAGAAAGGAGATCCAACTGAAAGTTGAAATTACCAAATGATATCACTAATATCACACACAAGTAAAAGTTTGCTGAAGATCATTCAAAAGCAATTGCAGCAGTTTATAAACAGGAAACTGCTGGAAAATCAAGCTGGATTTGGGAAAGGGCGTGGAACCAGGGAAATCATTGATTTCGTCAGATGGATACTGGCCAGAAGCAGAGAATACCAGAAAGACGTCTATCTATGTTTTATTGACTATGCAAAGGCATTTGACTGTGTGGATCATAAAAGGTTATGGATAATGTTGTGAAGAATGGGAATACCAGAGCACTTAATTGCATTCATGAAGAATCTGTACATGGACCAGGAGGCAGTCATTTGAACAGAACAGGAAACACTGGCTGGTTTAAAGTTAGGAAAGGTGTGCGTCTGGGCTGTATCCTTGCTCTATACCTCTTCACTCTCTAAGTTGAACAAATAATCCAAGAAACTGGACTTTATGAAGAAGAATATGGCATTAGAATTGGAGGAAGACTCATTAACAACCTGCATGATGCAGATAACACAGCTCTGCTTCCTAAAAGTGAAAAGTATTTGAAACATTTACTGAAGAAAATTAAAAAAATACAGCTTTTAGTATGGATTGTACCTCGACATCAAGAAAACAAAAATTCTTAGAACTGGGTCAGTATGCAACCTCATGATAAATGGAGAAAAGATTGAGGTTGTCCAAGATTTTGCTTTACTTGGTTCTGTAGTCAATACCCATGGAAGCAGCAGTCAAGAAATCAAAAGACTCATTGCATTGGGAAAAGCTGTTGCAAAAGGCTTCTGTAAAGTGTTGAAAAGTAAACATGGCACATTGAAGATGACAGTGCTCCTGACTCATGCCATAGTGTTTTCAGTCCCATCGTATGATTGCAAAAGCTGGACATGGAACAAGGGAGACAGGAGAAGAGTTGATGCTTTTGAATTATGGTGCTGGCAATGAATATTGAATATACCCTGGACTACCAGAAGAACCAACAGATCTTGTCCTAGAAAAAGTGCAACCAGAGTGCTCCTTGGAAGCAAGAATGGCTAGACTCTGTCTTATGTATTTTGGATGTGTTGTCAACTGGGACCAGTCCCTGGAGAAGGACATCATGTTTGGGAGAGTGGCAGGTCAACGAAAAAAAGAAGACCCTCCACTAGATGGATTGACACAGTGTCTGCAATAATGGGCTTACACATAAAAAAGATCGTGTGCCTGGCACAGAATCAGGGAGTGTTTTGTTCTGTTGTTCATAGGGTCACTATGAGTTGGATCTGACTCCATAGCGCCTAACAACAACAGCGACTACTGATCAGCATAGCTCAGTCCCTTTTGTTTGCTTCTGTGTGGTGTCTTGTTATTTAACTGTAAACTCTGAAACTTGTGAACACAGATTTTAAAGCAGTAATCTCCCAGTCCACGTGTCTAGATCCTACCTAGTGTCGCGCATTTCTTCATGTTTTTATTGCCCGTTTGCATGTCTTCCTTGGAGAAATGTCTACTCCGCTCATTATCTTTTTAAATGGCTTGAGTTACCTTTTTATTGTTGAATTTTAAGAATCACATGTTCTGGATACAAGTCCTTTATCAGGTATATTATTTGCAGATACTTTTTCTCGCTGTGTGGGTTTTCTTTTCACTTTCTCGCAGCATAAGTGCCATGACTTTTGTGCTACCCGTGGCCTTCCACCATAATTTGCAGCCTCTCTGAGGGCCTCAGGCAGCCCCGTGGCGCTATACAGATTTCCAGTCGGGTGTGCTCGGTGTATATTTGTGCAGTTAAGGTCGCAGTGCCCCTTGCTTCCCTCTCTTGCTTTTCTCCTGTGATAATGCAAGGAAGGTGAGATCTCCTTTGCACTTTTCTCCCCCAACAATGAGCAGGTAGGCATATTGCAAAGGGAACCGTTTTAACTCCCTCACAGGCTCTCAGGTCTGTGGGTCTCAGAAGAAATAGGCTGCAGTTGGCTGAAATCTGGTCTGTTTAAATGGTCTCGCGCTGCGTGTACAGGAATTGTTGGAACTGCGGCCTCAGGTAGTAGCTATAATAAGTGGCCACACAGGTGGAATCCTCTTGCCCCACGCCCAGTGGCTTTGCTTCTTCTTGTTGTTGTTGTTAGGTGCTGTTGAGTCGGTATCTGACTCATAGTGACCCTCATAGGGTTTTCAGTCTTGTTGGTCCAGGAAGCAATCTTTTGCTGTGCTCTTTTGAATGGCCTGCAGTCGAAACCCTGTGGCCTCCAATCCTGTCAGATCTCAGAAGCTAAGCAGGGTCGGGCCTGGTTAGTCCTTGGATGGGAGACCGCCTGGGAACACCAGGTGCTGTAGGCTTGGGAGAAGGATCCAGTAACCCACTCCCAAAAATCAATCTGCCATTGAAAACCCTATGAACGCCAGAGAAGCACTGACAATAGTGTTTCGCCTTTTGTACTCAGGGTCACTATGAGTCGGATACCCTCTTGACGGCACCTAACAACAGCAACAACTGTTGAATCCGATTAAATGCCCTTTCTGGTTCAGTGATACCTTCAAGACCTGACCCTTGCGTGCACAAAGGGGAGTGCTTGAGTGTGTGTTCACATTGCCAGCCAGGAGGCTCCTCCTGCCCCAGCCTTTTCAGGTAGAATCTTCGCCTGCAGGCTCATGTGTTTCTCTGATGTCCTGTCAAAATCCAAGCCCCTCATCAGAAAGCACAGTATTTTAAAACTTACTCAGGAATGTCTACCAGGAACTTAAAGATGTAAGTCCCAGTATTCCACTTGGGCTGATCTTCAACAAATTTAAGCTCCTAGGTAGAACATTGGGACCTTGAATTCAATCTTGTCCATCTTGTCAGCTAAGCGATGTCCCCAGGGTCCCTTTTGGGAGCTTGCCATCTAAGGAGAAAAGAGTAATAGTCGTGCAGTACATAGGAATGCTGTAAGATTTTCGGTACCATGTGTGGCCCGGCTTAAACACAGCAGATGTGTAGGGAAAGAAGAATCTTTGATCTAATGCACAAGTGCTATTCCCTGTGCTCAGGGACCCGGGAGCCTGAGGACTTGGTGGCCGGTGCAGCTTCAGAACTGGGGTCTTCAGGGAAAGATGTTACCTATTACCTTGTCCTTTCTCTGACCTCTCATGAAGCTGACTCTCAGTTTTGTATAAAAAGCTGAACTGTCTGAGCAATAAACGGAACAGAATCACACTGTGTGTCTGTCTCCCATTGCCAACTCCTCACCCGCCTTTGGGAACCCCTGGATCCTAGGCTGCAGCTGGACTGTGGCAGGAAAGCCTGCCTGGAGCTGGTTGCAGAAGAGGCAGGAGGGGGCAGGTCCTGGGATGCAGGGACGGAAGGGCGTTCCGAGGGAAGGACACTGAGAAGGAAGGAGGTCAGCCTAGTCAGGACCCAAGGAGGGGCTGCAGGGAGAGCTGGTGCACGCAGAGCGCCTAGCACCTGGCGGTGGCTGGGAGTCCAGACACCCGCCCTTCGCCTGTGTGGTGTGCAGCTCTGCTATGGAAACGGGGAGTGTTTGACAGCAGCTCCCCCTCGGCTTCAGACACCCATGGTCTAAGCTCTGTCTGCATTGGTGTCTTAACCTCATAAGCCTGTGATGGCAGCATCTCTGTGAACTCTGCCTTGCAGACGAGGCACCAAAGGCACCGGACGGAAAGGACACACTTGCCGAGGGCTCCTCCTCCCCTCGGTCTCAGCTGGCCTCAGCCTGGGGGCTCCACACTGCCTTCTGGAAGTCTGCTGTTTAACACACTGGTGAAGCCAGCACAGGGTGACTCAGTTTCCTCATCAGGGAGCTGTACCACCCTGTTGTTGTTGTTGTTGTTGTTAGGTGCCGTCGAATCGAGTCTGACTCATAGCAACCCTATGTACAGCAGTACAAAACACTCCCTGATTCTGTACCAGGCACGTGATCTTATTTATGTTTAAGCCCATTGTTGTAGACACTGTGTCAATCCATCTGATGGAGGGTTTTCCTTTTGTTTGTTGATCTGCCACTCTCCCAAATGTGATGTCTTTCTTCAGGGATTGGTTCCTCCTGACTACATGTCCAAAATACATAAGATGCAGTCCAGCCATCCTTGCTTCCAAGGATCACTCTGGTTGCCCTTCTTCTAGGACAGATCTGTTGGTTCTTCTGGCAGTGCATGTCATGGTCAATATTCGTCTCCAGCACCATATTTCCAAAGCATCAACTCTTCTCCTGTCTCCCTTGTTCAATGTCCCACTTTCACAACCACCCTGGACAACATAAAACATGGAGTTTATATTGCCTTATTTGCTTCTTTCTGTTTGCTTTGCCTTCCCCCTCCCAATAAACATATGTTGGGGGAAAGTTATGGAAAGAAAGCCATTCTTATTATTAGAGAATTGCACCTGAAAACAATAACAGAAGCCATTTGCCATGGCCTTGGACCTGATATCTGTCATCCCAGTTTATTTCATGTTTGGCTTTACATATCCTAAACACTATGTAATATTGATTTTTGTTTACATGTTGTATAAATGGAACTGCCTCGTGCATGTTCTAAAGCAGCTTGCTCCGTACGTATTTTTGAGATAATCCATGTTGATCAGCATAGCTCAATTCCTTCTGTTTGCTTCTGGGTGGTGTTTTGTTATCTAACTGTAAACTCTGCAATTTGTGAACACGGATTTTAAGGCAGTAATTTCCTAGTCCATGTGTCCAAATCCTATCTTAATGCACAGCTTTCTGCATGGGGAAAGGACTAGGGCATATTTTTTTTTTTCAGTACTGGGGGTTGAACCCAGGGCCTTACACTTGCACGCTCTGCAAGTGCTGCACCACTGAGCTGCACCCCAGCCCATTTTTTTTAACTCTTTGAGACAGGGTCTCGCTAAATTACACAGACTGCCTCTCGTCTTGCAATCCTCCTGCCTCTGCCTCCCGAGTCACTGGGATGACAGGCGTGCACCACAGTGCCTGGCTAGTGCACATGTTTTTAAAACAGCGTTGCTCACAGATAATAACTTTACAATGGAACAGTCAGCTACGTAGGAATATTTTTTCATGGAGGATTTTATGATGAGCTTTTCCTTGTTTTATTATGACTTCTTTACACCGGTTAACATTTTACCTTGTGTAGGGCTCTCCTTGAGCTGAGATTTAGCTCAGTTGGTAGAGCACTGCGCTGCAGTCTCTGAAATGTCTCTGAAATGGCTGCAGCCATTGAAAACCCTATGAGGGTCGGTAGGGTAGAGCGCTGCACTGCAGTCTCTGGGGTCCCAAGTTCAATTCCCAGCACAGCAAAAATGGGAGAAGGGCCTGGCAATCCACTCCCAAGGCAATCCCGAAACAGTCAGCCATTGAAAACCCTTTGAGGGTCGCTATGAGTCGGATACCGACTCGAAGGCACCTAACAACAACAACAACAAGGTGTTTGCTATACCACGTTTTTATTTGTACGTTTGTATGTTTTGTACATTTGTACATTTGTATGTTTTATTTGTATGTTTTTATTTGTATGAGTCGGATACCGACTCGACTGCACCTAACAACAACAACAACAACAACAACATGGCTCCCTTTGTGTTATAGTCCTGGCCCCTTTTCAAAGAGGGCTGTGTGAGGGTGAGTGAGGAAGGTCTTAGCCACAATCTCACCTCCCCCACGTGGGAGCTCTGCAGTGGTCCAGGCTCTGCCTAACAGCACTGAAGCACTCGCCAGCTTGCTAGGTGTGGGGGTGTGTATTTGAATCCTCCATCTTCACTGACTTAATGTCCCAGGCATTAGGGTCGGGGCATTTGTTTGACACACCTGGGCCACCGCCAGTTCCCTGACCTCCCTCCCTAGCCCTTGCATACCAACCATCCTTACTGTATCTGTGCCTTTGTCCACCCACCCCGGGTCAGTTTGAACCCGCTTGCCCCCTTTCCTGTGAGGTGTTTGGCAGTGGCCTGCCTTACCTGGAGCCCCAGGCCGGCTCCAGGTGTTGCCCAGTGGGATGAAAATCTCCCCCACCACTTCCCCGGGGACCCAGCTCCTCACTGAGGTAATCCTGTCAGCAGCCGCCCCACGCTAGTCCTCCTGAGGCACCGTGGATCCCATGTCCACACGGGCCTCCAGGGTTGCTGTGGATGACAGACTGGAAGGTGTCACCACACCCCTCCCTGAGCCCCGCCCACCCCACACTGAGAGCCTGTACTGTGCCTGGTTTAACTGTACCAAGGAGCCATCTTCCTGGGAGGGCTGGGGTCTGGGGTCGGCAGGAACACAGGCCGTGATCTCAGCTCAGCTCCTCTGTCCCACAGAAGCCATCATGCAGGTCACACAGATCGCAGAGCCAGGGACCGCTGGCAGGAGGAAGGATTTGCTCATCTAGAAGGTTCGGCTCTCAATATCCCAGTTCCCATTTATACTAACACCGTTTCAGAGCAACTTCACGCAGACAGCCCACACAGCTGTAAGTGGGTGTTTACACCTCCACGCATTGAGCGCTCTGAGTCTTTGAACAAACTCACTTGGAAGGTGAAAGAGTGAGTTCCCAGGGGCCCCAGACAATCTGTGCATCTCTAGATTTTCCTCCTCTGGGTAGATCATCGCCCTGCAGAAAACTTCCTGGGTTCAGTGAACAGATATGGTGACTGGGATCCTTTTCACATATTTCTTATGAAATGTTTCAGACCTCTGTGCAAATAAAAACGTGGTATAGCAAACGCCTATGTACCCAATAATCTAGCTTAAGAAATAAAAAGTTCTCGATACAGTTCCCACTTACCACTTGCCGATGTCGTTTGCCATAGCCTTGGACTCGATGTCTGTCATCCCAACTTATTTCACGTTTTCTTTTACATAATCTAAACACTACGTGATAGTGACTTTTGTGGTTTCCATGTTGTATAAGGGAGAAGGACCTGGTAACCCACTCCCCAAAAACAATCAGCCATTGAAAACCCTATGAATAGCAGAGGAGCACTGACAATAGTGTTTTGTCTGTTGTATATAAGGTCGCTATGAGTCAGACACTGACTCGATGGCACTTAACAACAACAACATGTTGCATAAACAGAATCGCATCATGCACATCTAATGCAGCTTGCTCCGTGTGTGTTTTTGAGATGTCCATGTTGATCAGTGTAGCTCGGTTCCTTTTGCTTGCTCTGTGTGGCGTCTGGTTATCTGACTGTCCCTACATTCATTTGTCTGTCACCCTGCCGGTGGACGCCTGTCGTTTCCCCCATGTCGTGTACGGCGTTGCTTGGAATGCTGCTGTACGTTACTCCTGTGCCTAGCAGGGCGGGGTCTGGGGGAGTTCCCCCCAGGGTGTATACTGGCAGTGGAACGGCCGCCTGTGGATCACGTGATCTACCGTTGTCCTAATAACCCAAGCTACGTCCAGATGGGTTGTCCAGTGGGCCCTTCTGCTGGCCATCCACGAGAGTTGCCATCTCCCCTCCCTACTGGTAGCCGGGCTTTGGCTGATGCGTTTTTGCTCTTCAGGTGTGTGTGTGAGATGGTGGCCCCCCAGGTCTTTGCTTGGTGACCGGTGTGGTTGGGCACCTACCGTGTGTCATTGGCCATTCTTCTCCTTGCGGTGCCCACTTACGTAATTTTCATACTCTCCTTGTCTCTTTTAATTGATGTATGAAGAGTTCTTTTTGTATTCTGGTCGTTGGTTACATACATAAATATTAGTTTACAGCCTATTTTTTAGCCTTTTTTTACAGAGGCGTTTAATTTTACGTAGCTAACTTATCAATCTTGTTGTTCTTGTTGTACTGAAGGGTAAGAACCCAGAGCCTCGTGCTTGCACGCTTTGCAAGTGCCATACCACTGAGGGGCACCCCCAGCCCATTTTCCTTATTCTTTATTTTGAGACAGAGTCTCGATAAATTACACAGACTGCCTCTGGTCTCGAACTTGTAATCCTCCTGCCTCTGCCTCCCAAGTCGATGGGATTACAGGCATGAGCCACTGTGCTGGCAATCTTTTTCTTTGTGTATGTCCTTTTCGTGTCTGAGTTAAGAAATCTACCCTTACTCTGAAGTTATACAAGTAATCTATTATTCTCTGAAAGTTTTAAAGTTTTATTTTTAATACCGTGGCCTTCCATTTTATTTCTGTCGACTGTGGTAAAGAACTAATTCTGTTTTGTGTCCTGTTTTTTAAATAAGATGACCTGTTTTCTCAACACCACCTAATTGACTTGTCCCTCCCTTCTGCAGTTCCTTGCAAGGCCACCCCTGCACACTGCCCGCTTCCCTACAAGCACAGTGTCTGCTTCTGGCCTTTGTTCTGTGTCATTGTTCTAACTCATACCAACACCACACTGTTCTATTTGGTACCAGTTTTAAAACAGCTGGATGTTCAATATGGCAAGTCTCTCTCACATTCCGTTTTGCTCTGTTTGGTCCCAGTATTGCTGCAGCGCTTCTTGGATCTGAACCCTCTCCGTGGCTCTCAGAGACAGCTTGTCAATGGCACAACTTTTTAAACTAACCAGATGAACTTCCTTTCCATTAAATAAGATAGAGTGCACGACGTGCTTCCTAACCAGTGGAGGACCCCGTAGGTTTAAGTGGCAGATATTTGCATCCTGAAAGTGTTGTGTTTATATGCTTTTAAGAGCATTTCATAGCTGGGCGTGGTGGTGCACGCCTGTAGTCCCAGCAGCTTGGGAGGCGGAGCCAGGAGGATCGCAAGTTTGAGACCAGAGGAAGTCTGCGTAATTTAGCGAGACCCTGTCTCAGAAAGTAAAGAAAAAAAAGGGGGGGTTGGGGATACAGCTCAGTGGTCCAGCACTTGCAAAGCATGCAGGCGTGAGGCCCTGGGTGCAACCCCCAATACCACAAAAAAAAAAAAAAAAAAAAAAAGCATTTCATGAACTCTGTGTATGTGCTAGTATGAAACTCGCTGGAAGGTAGAAAAAGATGCCTTAGTTTTTATTACTTTCTTTTTATATTGCATAGCCTGTGGGTGGGCTGGTATTTAGCTCAGTTGGTAGAGCACCGCACTGCAGTCTCTGAGGTCCCGAGTTCAATTCTCAGTACCTCAAAAATGGGAGAAGGGCCTGGCAATCCACTCCCAAGGCAATCCCGAAACAGTCAGCCATTGAATACTCTATGAGGGTCCAACTATGAGTTGGATACCGACTCGACAGCACCTAACAACAACAACAACAACAACAGCCTGTGGGTGCTTAGTAACCATCAGACAGACTCCAGGGTAGACCAGATGGGTGCTTGGGTTTTGTTTTTCTTCTTTTGTCTTTTTAATACTTCTGACTCTTTCTTCATTCAAACTCTTCCTTCAAACCACTCCATTCATTCCTTCAAACCACTTCTTTTAGCCCCCTTTTTTTGAGGTGATAGGGTTTTTTGTTTGTTTTTTGTGGTACCTGGAGGTTGAACCCAGGGTCTCACACATACTTTGCAAGTGCTCTATCTTTAGGCTGCACTCCCAGCCTATTTTTATTTTTAATTTTGAGACAAGGTCTCGCTAAGTTACTCAGGCTACCTCTGGCCTTGAACTTGCAATCCTCTTGCCTCAACTTCCTGAGTCACTGGGATTACAGGTTTGTGTCACCGCACCTGGGTAACATGAGAGTTGCATTTTTTTTGAAGGCATACTACCTGTGCAGTATAGTTTAATAAACAGCTCCCTGTGTCCAGTAGGCAAAAGCAAGGTGAATTTCAGTATGCATAAAATCACAAAAAATGACTGTGGGTTTACAATTTAATTTCCTCCTGATTGTGATAAGACCAGTTTTCAATACACAAGTATTATATTCTATTTGCCGTTTCTATTCACTTTGTGGGATACAGGAGGCTTTCATTTAACAGGAGTGTGAGTTTTTGCTTGTTTCTGTTGTTTTCTGTTACTTTCATGGTTAAATTCAGCTCTTCAGATTGTTAGTATTTTTAGAGATGTGTGTCCTGTCGTTTGCAAAGCAACTCTCCCTCTCAGCTTCGTGAAGCTTCCTGCCTTATCCAAGCGCCAACAGGAGTGCAGAATAGGCAGGAGCCTGTCAGATGCTCCTTCCTGGCTGCCAAGGATTGAGAATTACCCTGCTTTGGTTGAGGCACTTAATCCACCAGTCTGTTAAGCTGTTAATAACCTGAGCTATTAATCTACCAGTCATCATTTCTTCATTTTATTCAGTGTATATAATGAAAAAAAAAAAAACCTTATTAAATATCTTCCTGAAGACCAGAGAAATATGACGTTCAGCACATTTCACTCACCTACTAGTCTGGTATGGGAAAAGGGCCTGGCAATCCACTCCCAAGGCAATCCCGAAACAGTCAGCCATTGAAAATCCTATGAAGGTCGCTATGAGTCGGATACCGACTCGATGGTACCTAACAACAACAACTAGTCTGGTGGGCTGGGATTTAGCTCAGTTGGTAGAACGCTGCGCTGCCATCTCTGACGTCCCGAGTTCAATTCCCAGCACCACAAAAATGGGAGAAGGACGTGGCCACCCACTCCCAAGACAATCCCGAAAACAGTCAGCCATTGAAAACCCTATGAGGGTCGCTATGAGTCGGATACCGACTTGAAGGCACCTAATAACAACAAGTAGTCTGGTAACCCTCATCACAGGAGAAGAGGCCCCTTACTTTTCGCATAACTCCGGTGGCTGTCGATCAGAGCTTCCTCTTCCCGATGTCCTTCAGCAGTCCCAACATCGCTGGTCTGCAGCCTGCAGAACCCACCTTTCTAAAGGCCTTTGGTAGCAACACAATGACCCATGCTTCTTAACACCTTGCCAGGAGTGACTGTTTTCTACTGCGCAGGCCAGCTGCCCCTTTGCCCTGGAGCCCTTAGTGAGCGCTGAAGAGGAAACTCAGGCAGAGATTTGGGTTTGCGGGCTTGGGACCACAGGTGTAAACCTGGATGCATTGCCCTAGACACGTGGGCAGGCCGGCCTTCCCGCCATCTGCTGCCTGGCCCCTCCTGGGTGGCTGGGCCAGGCTCCTGGCCTGCCCTTGGAGAGCGAATAGGGGTTGTGTCCGACTGGGAGGGGTGGTCAGCAGTGGGAGAATGCAGGACGGGGGAGAATGGAAGGGAGACAGGAAGGGGGACGCTGGATGTTCATACAAAGAAAGACCCCGTCGCTTCCTGGGCTCTGCAGTGTAGCAGAACTGGCCCGTGGTTCCCCTTCCTGCCTCCATTCTTCCAAAGAAAGCAGGCTTCCTCTTTCTGATGCAGCAGGAAGGAATGTCGTATAAACAGAGACTCAGAAGCTCAGTGTTTAGAGCCGTTCCCCGCACAAGCCACCCGTGAGTCAGTTCACGATGGACAGGCTCCGGGCTGTTCCACCGAATGTCAAGGGGTCACCTGGTTCCAACTTCTCCCCCGGAACTGCCTCACAGTTTTGTTAGCTCTAAATATAGCTGGGCTTCTCACTGCTTCATCATCCCCTGTCTACCCACAGCGGAGAGAATCCAGGCTTCATTTTTGCAGAGCGTCCCATCCTCCCGTCAGCCTCGCTGAGAGGCCCCTGTGAGCGGGTGAGCGCACGGCCTGCCTTTGGGGCCTCCTTCCACCCCTCCTCGGGAGGAGAATGGCAGGAAGAACATCAAGGAAATGTCCAGCCAACGTGGGCCACCGCACATGAGCCCCACGGCGCGTCCCTTCTCCTTCCTGGCCCCCCTCTCTCGGAGGAGCGCTTTGTTTGCGCTCTGCCTGAGAGGTGAATGCAAAGGACAAATCACAGCACCCACTTCATCGTCAGGGCCCTGTGAAAGCCAGCCATGCCTGGTTGCCATTGGAGATGTCCCTGGACTGCCGCGGCACCCATTCAGATGGGGACGCAGGGACACATCTTCACAGAGAAGAGAACAACATGCGCACAAGAGTGGTGGTCACGGAGGTGGCCGGGTGCTGCCAGTGAAGCAGCAGGGGCCGGTGGTGAAAGCCCAGGACAGGCCACCACATGGCCACGGCGGGCAAAGCAGAGTGGCCGAGCCCAGGCACGGCGGCATTCTCACCAGGTCGTGGGTGCTGCAAGGCTGTGTCCTCTCTTCCCGACGGTGGCCTGGAATATTTTTTGTCTTTTGATGATTTGTTGTTGTTGTTAGGTGCCCTTGAGTCGTGTCTGACTCATAGTGACCCTCACTGGGTTTTCAATGGCAGATTGTTTCAGGATTGCCTTGGGAGTGGATTGCCACGTCCTTCTCCCATTTTTGCGGTGCTGGGAATCGAACTCGGGACCTCAGAGACTGCAGAGCAGCGCTCTACCAACTGAGCTAAATCCCAGCCCTTTGACGATTTAGTAATTTGAAATGGTTATTTTGATGCTACTGGTTAAATCCAAGAAAAACCGGTGAAATATTTGCTTTCGCCTCCATCAGGAGCCCCCAGACCCTAGGCCACAGAGCAGTATGGTCCCTGGCCTTCGAGAGCATTCCATTGCTGAAAGGCCTGCCCTGAAATCACTTCAATTTCACTGTAACTTTTCTTTGTATATTGGATATCTGTATCTGCATAGCAGGCCTTCTCTGCCCTCCTTTCCTCCTCCTCCTTCCCAGGCTGGTTCCTTCTCTGCCCTCCAGCTGTCCCTGATGTGGTGGCATAGCTCATAAACCCATAAAAAGCCTTTCCCTTCCTGGAAGATTGGATCCCAGTTACTCCTGAAGGGTTCTGTATCCAGATCCTGGTCTAAGTGTCCACGCTTATCCTGTTTTAAGCGCCTAAGGATTGGTAGGTACTATGGCCATGACGTCTAACAGACATTCCACTGTAGACCTCCTTTTTCTTTTTTTTTTCTTTTTTTTTTTATGGTACTGGGGGCTGAACTCAGGGCCTCGCGCCTGCATGCTCTGCAAGTGCTGGACTACTGAGCTGTACCCCAGCCCATTTTTTTACTTTTTGAGACAGGGTCTTGCTAAATTACACAGACTGCCTCCGGTCTTGAACTTGCAATCCTCCTGCCTCCGCCTCCAGAGCCGCTGGGATGATCGGTGTGCGCCACCGCGCCCGGCGCACTGTAGACCTCTTGATCTGTGATTGGCGTGGATGGATCCACCTCATCAGATGGACTAGGAGGGATGCCCATTCCTTCAGGCAGTGATAGTAAGTCAAAGGGAGCTTGCTTCCGGCTAGTTCTGTGTTCATCCACTCTTGTCCTTTTAGACCCCTCCCTTTACCTCCTCAGTGGGTGCTTGCTGTAAGTACAGGGCACCCCATGTGGATGGATTGTATTAGACTGGCTTCCCATCTCCAAAGTGTGGATCTTAGCGACATTCATCAACCCCAGCAGGCTTTTGCGATGTTGACGTTTCTGGAGCTACTACTGCAGAAAAATATGGGCCATCGCCCAGCTGTGACTGTGACCCCTTTCTGTATTCCAGAGGAGGGAGAAGGGCTGACAGCCGAGACTCCCCCTTGGGATCGAGGTCCTAACTGAGGCTGGTCTGCCAAGGGTCAGGGCCCCGGTTGCCTCCCTGGGCAGCTTTCCTGGAGTTCAACCCAAGGTTTTTGGAATTCTGACCCAGCACAGGCTAGGATTTAGCTCAGTTGGTAGAGCACTGGGCTGTGGTCTCTGAGGTCCCCAGTTCAATTCCCAGTACTGCAAAAATGGGAGAAGGGCCTGGCAATCCACTCCCAAGGCAATCCCGAAACAGTCAGCCATTGAAAACCCTATGAGGGTCGCTATGAGTCGGATACCGACTTGACAGCACCTAACAACAACAACAACAACAACACAGGCTCTGTAGAATCACAGAGTGCATGAGGACTCTCACAGAGTGCGTTCAGAACGCTCCAGTTCAACCTCATCATTTCCCTGGATGAGAAAACAGGGATGGAGAGCTTTGGCTTAGGCCACAGAACTAGTTGTTTTTAAAATTAATGCAAGAATCCCAGACCCAACGACCAGATTTCTCTGTCCTGTATTGTTTTGCCCCTTTTTTATTTATCCTTCTTTTGTTTCTTTGCATTTCAATACATATTCCGTAGAAATAACTTTGGTGTTCTCATAACAAAAAGGTGATCTGAAAGAGAGACGGTAGGACAGATCTTTGAAAAAGCCATGTGTTTTAGAATGGCAGGCTTTTAAAGAAAACATTTGATGCTTAAGTTTTAAAGGTTTATTGTAATTACTGAAATATCATGCACTTATTTTAAAAATTGTTGTTGTTGTTGTTAGGTGCCGTCGAGTCGGTATCCGACTCATAGCGACCCTCATAGGGTTTTCAATGGCTGTTTCGGGATTGCCTTGGGAGTGGATTGCCAGGTCCTTCTCCCATTTTTGCAGTGCTGGGAATTGAACACGGGACCTCAGAGACTGCAGTGCAGCGCTCTACCAACTGAGCTAAATCCCAGCCCCATTATAAAAATTAGAAGAGAAATAAAAGAAACACTCCCGGCCAAGCTCAGGGGCCCATGCTGTGATCCCAGCATCTTAGAAGGCTGAGGCAGGAGGATATTGAGTTTGAGGCCAGAAGCAGCCCACAGAACTTAGCAAGACCCTGTCTCAAAACACAAAATAACAAAGGGGCTGGGCTTGTCGCTCAGGAGTGGAGTTCTTTTGTGGCATGTGCGAGGCCCTGGGTTCAGTCTCCTGGACTAGGGAGAAAAAACTCACCCATCGATAATTTAGGAAAATTAGCTGTGAGGGCCCACTGGGCTCCCTTGGCTTCTTATGTGCTTTCTTGGTTCTGAAGTGCATTCAGAAGCTGCTCTTTGGGGTCAATGTCATCACCCTTCTCCCTGCTGTCCTGCTGCAGCATTTTTCATTCAGGCTGTGTGAGTGGTCAGCCTTGAGGCCTTCATCCCTTTATCCTTTGTATAGGCTTCGTAGTACAGCTCCAAATATTTATGCTGATTTTTTCTTAAGTCTCCACTGATTCTTTGACCTTGATCCATCCTTATGCATAAGCATGTTGTTAGGACAGGTGGCGAGTGGTTGGTAGCCCCAGTAGCCTCGTCTTTAAATGTCAGCGTGCCCATCCAGAGCTTGGTTCCTTGTGGGGGTTCGGCTCAGGCCCGGCAGAGGTCAGAACCTTGCTCTGACACTGAGTGGGTATCGGGGACCCACTGGACCGTGTTGGTGTAGTGGCCGGAGGCACCAAAGAAGGACCTTGGGAGACCTTCTGAGGGAAATAGGAGAGGGAAGTTTATTGGGTTACTCGCAAAGTGGGGTGCAACCAGCAAGCAGCCCCTGTCAAGTGCTGAAGTGCTAGCTCTAAGCCTGCAGCATAGAATGCTGCAGGCTCACTGGTGGAACAGCTCAGCCTTAAAGGCAAAGCTCCAAGCAGTTGGTGATCCGTTGGGCTGGAGGTCTAGTGGTCTTGACTCTCACAGCTCGCCTTCTCTGCCTCCCTCCTTCCCAAGGATGGGAGGAATTGGGGGCTCTTCATGGCTTGCTTGTAGCCTTCAGTGCTTCGGGGCCCCTGGTCTTGATGCGTAGGCGTGCTTGGGGATCTTCCGCTGGATCAGGGAGTGCTGGATCGAGGTGATGGGGTCCTGGCAGCAGTTGAGGGACGGTGAACAGTGGTGGGGTGAAGGGGGTCCAGGAGCCCTGCTTATATAGAGTCCCGGAGGGGGTGTGTGTCCTGGGGTTAGCCAATCAGGGCACATTCCTGTCAGGTACAGCAGGTGAACTGTCATACCTGCCAGGTAGGGGCAGTTATTTAACTGAGATGCTAGGGGTAGCCAATCAAAATTGAGGTAGTTGAGGCTGGTCAGGGGCCATCTTTGCTCACTCAATGGGAGAGGGGATAAAGGAGTGAGTAGAATGTAGGCTGAGTGTTAGCCCCTCATGCTGGTTAGAGGGATCCTATTTATGGGGTGCTTTAAAAGTCCCCAACAGTTGCTGTGGAAGGCAAGGGCGGGCAGCAGGTGGGCTGGTGGGCAGCTTCCCTCAAAGGGGCGGAGCCTTGTTGCAGCACACTCCCAGGGGCAGGCTGCACCCCTCCCTCCTCGTGCTGTGTGGCTGTGCGTCTGCTCTCCTCACTCAGGGTCTGAGGGAGAGGCAGCCGTCCGCTTAGGCTCTGATTTCCCTCCCCACGTGTATCAGACAGTATGGTGGAGTGGTCTTGACACTGACTTTGGGCTTCATGTTCAAATTCTAGCTCCTCACTTTCTCGTTACGTGAGGACCCAGTGAGTTCTGTACCTCGGGGTTCCCGTGTGTAAGATGGAGTTCCCAACTGTGCCTAGCGCCCGGGGCTGTGTGAACAGTGAGTCCATGTGGAGCTGAGAACAGGGTTGGCTCTCAGGGAGGCTGCGGCGCACAGAGTGTGCTAGCCCAGCTTCCCCGAGGGTCACGTCTCCATTGGAGCCTGAGGCCGCACCCAGCCCCTGGTGCTGTTTTAGTGACGTCACAGTGCTTGCTGCGTGCTGGCTTTGTTTCCTGGCACCCCCATGAGAAACTCCAGCAAGCTAAGTGGCTTAAGCCACAGAAATGTCCACACTCACGGTCCTGGCGGCCAGATGTCCAGGGTCAAGCTGGGGGCAGGGCTGCCCTCCCTCCGGAGGCTCTAGGGGAGGGACCGTCCCTGCTCGTCAGCTCCCAGTACCCCGGGCTCCGTGGCTGGAAGAGCCATGGCTCCTGGCTCCGTATCCACGGTCGCACGTGGTCTGTCCTTGCGAGGACGCCCGCCATGCTGCCTCAGGGCCCACCTTCCTCTGCTCCGACCTCCTCTTGACTAAGCACCTCTGCAGTGAGGAGACTCCCAAAGAAGCTCACGTTCTAAGGTCATTTTTAGGGGGATGCAGTTCTAGTATAGTGCTGCCGTTACTGCATCAGCTGGGGCGTCCCCACCACTACCAATTGGCAGCATCCTGCTGGTACCTCATGGACCTTTCCACGGGGGAGCCCCAGGCTCTGCCCCACGGGCAGTGCCTTGCAACCAGCTTCACGCTCTGTCTGCTGAGGTGACTTGGTGCCCTGTGCGTTTCTTGGCTGCAGCCTCTTTGGCTGGGGCTCAATGCCCATTGCTCCCTCTTGTCCTTTGGCACATCATGGAAAAGAGAGTTCTCAGGTGGATGTGGGTAACCCGTCCGGCTGCTCCAGGAGGCTTGGAACCAAACACCGCTCAGGGTCAGCACTCTGAGGCCAGCATCTCCAGTGCTCTCAAAGGCCTGGACTTTCTACTTTGCTTGTTTGGGGTTTAAATCCAGGAAGGTTACACTCCACGTTCTGTCTTGATTATCTCTGCTCATCCATTTTTCCAGCCCCTCTGCTTAGGGCCAGGCCCTGACTTCCCCAGGACGGCGCCTGTCCCCGCCACCCCTGGCTGTTCCTCAGTAGTGTGCACAGCTTCGCACACTCTACCCTTTATACCCGTTTTGGCCCCAAGGAGGAGTTCACTTTTTATTTCTGTTCTTTAAAACTAAATGCTATCGTGCGGACTTGAGGTATAAATGTGACATTGTACGATAGAGAACGAGGAGTCTGCATTCCCAGGCTCCTCCCTGGCAGGTTGGGGACACAGTCCTCAGCGAAGTCACCTGCCTATCAAGAGTCCACCCTGGGACGCGTGGAGCCCCTTTCAGGCTCAAGATTTACCCACAATGCCTTACTGGCTCATTCTTACCAGCGTTTTGGGTTGTTTTGTTTCAGACACAAGTCTCAGTGTATTGCTGAGGCTGGTCCCAAACTTGGGGACTGAAGTGATCCTCTTGTCTCAGCACCCACAGGTGGGTGGGATGCCAGGCTTAGTAGCTCCTGACAGGCCCTTGTTCTTCCAAGCCTACTAATGGGGACACTAGTAACTTACTGTTCTGATTTCATTCCCCACTCTTTCCCGATTTCCAGCAGAAGGTCTACACCAGCAGAAGCTGCTCTGAGCAGCTAGGTGAAGAGGGTTTTATCCAGCTGAGGTGGCCAGCTGGACTCTGTCCCACCTTGACCCTGTGCCCCAGTCTCTAGTTCCCCAAATGTCTCTGTGTGATCCTTGAGGCCTCCCACCCAGGCGCCCACAGGTCAGCCCCTGGCCTCCTTCCTCTGGCCCCTGCTGCTCTTGTGGGCTACACAGCTCACATGGCCTGCCGTGACCTGGGATGTCCGTGGTGTAGACGGTCTTGTCTTCTGAACTAGATACATGTTTCCCTCATTCTGTTCATATTCCGAGTGTATGGAGCATGGGAAATAGAGGTGTGAACATGTCTCCAGCTAATGTGACTTGTATGGGCGTGAACATTCTATGAGAGGCCTTGTAAGGGCGATATAGATTAAGGAAGAGATGGAGCCGGGTGAGGGGAGCCTGCTTCTACTAAAAATCACCATGAGAACCAGCGTAAAAGCAGCAAGTACAGGGCATCCTGGCACATGGTGCGCACTTATCTTCCGTGACTTAAAGCAGTAAGGATGGAACCCAGGATGTGGGGGTAACAGGGCCAGCTGGGTGTGGTGTGTAGCGAGCGCAATGTTAACCGATTTCTAGTCCCAAGGTGTAGACCCTGCTGGGAAGGGAGGCCTTCTGACCCCAGGGGTGGCCTGTTGGGCCGGCAGCCGGCTCCCTCACTTCTTATTCCCGTGAGAGTGCGGCTGGCAGTCGGCATTTCGGAGGTGCTCGCGAAGCTGCGCGCTTTGTTCTGCCCAGCACCTCGGGTTCTTTGTCTTTCTTCATGTGAAAATGAGGGTCCCGGGACGTGCTCCGGCTTCCTGCTAGACTGTGGACCCCATGTTTCTCCCCACTGACTGTTCAGCATGAGCTGACTTTGGCTTTTGCCCGTGGTGGGCGAGGATCGGCCCTTTGGCTGGTGTTTTTTGTCGTCTGACCATCTGTTTCCAGAAAGCCTGGGGCTCTCTCATTAAAAGCGCCTGCTTTGGAGAGTAGTGACCAGCCCTTGAGGGACGTGGGCGGGCACAGCCCTGCTGGAGCGCTGCCTCCTGCTTTGTGAGGCTCCGCCCCTCCCACCCCCTTTGCCTCCTGTGCCCCCTGCGCCCCCTGTGGCCATCCTGAGGAAGCTGGTGTTCTCCTGCCAGACTCCATCGCCTTTATGCTTTGTGAACAAAGGAGGGAGCAGTGGGCACCGTCCAGTTCTTCGGGGTTTGCTGCCTCCCCTGGTTCTCCAAGGGCCCTGAGCTCCAGGAAACTCTGTGTCCATGAAGAGAGCTGTGATAGGAACCCCAAGTTACAGGGCGTTCCCAAATGTGCCAGGACCATTGACATTTCTGGGGAGCTGAGGTCTGTGGATCCAGTTCTGTGCCAGAGCATCTCCGCTGGGTGCAGTGGCTTCCCAGAGTGGGGTCCCCAGGGAGAGGGGGTGGCAAAAGTCTCCTTGCTCCAACAGAGGACTCCCCTGAGTCCCCAAGTTCCGGCAAGATACCTTGTGCAGAAGAACTTGTGCTGTGCAGTCCAGCCGCCCCAGGATTCTTGCAGAGTCACAGAGAGGTGAAATGGCTCTGACCTCACCTGAAAATAGAAACTTTCTTCAGCAGCTGCAGTGCAGCAACTCTCAAAAATGGTGCTCGGAACTATGTTTCAAATTAAATTTTCTTTAATCCAACCCTCAAAACTTCTGAATGTAAATATGCATGTAAATATTATCGTCCACACTGTTCTGTCAAGGAAGACAATGCATCTAGGTGTGAACTGTTTTCCTCAGGGCTGCAGATGAAACATGGTAGAGATGATATTCCGCTCCGGCTCCTTGGGTCCAAGTGTGAACCTGCCTCAGTGTGCTAGGCAGGTTCCCATTACTGTAACAAAGTACCCGAGTCAACTTACCAGTTGTTGTTGTTAGGTGCCATCGAGTCGTGTCCGACTCATAGCCACCCTCTAGGGTTTTCAATGGCAGATTGTTTCAGGATTGCCTCGGGAGTGGATTGCCACATCCTTCTCCCATTTTGTGGTGCTGGGAATCAAACTTGGGACCTCAGAGATTGCAGAGCAGCACTCTACCAACTGAGCTAAATCCCAGCCCTCCAACTTACCAGTTGTTGTTGTTGTTGTTGTTAGGTGCTGTCAAGTCGGTATCCGACTCATAGCGACCCTCATAGGGTTTTCAATGGCTGACTGTTTCGGGATTGCCTTGGGAGTGGGTTTCCAGGTCCTTCCCCCATTTTTGCAGTGCTGGGAATCGAACTCAGGACCTCAGAGACTGCAGCACAGCGCTCTACCAACTGAGCCAAATCCCAGCCCAATTTACCAGAGAAGGGACTTATTCCACTCACAGTTCTGGAGATTCCAGACCACGCTCCGGTCACTTTGGTTCTCTGGGGAGGGTGCCACATGACGGTGGCCGAAGCAGGTATTAGAACGAGCAGCTCAGATCGCAAGCCGAATGCAGAAGGAGGAAGGTGACTGGAACCCCCTGGGGAAACCCCTCGCCCCCACCTAAGTACCTCCCATCAGCCTCACCTCATAAAGGGCCACAGCGCCTCCCAACTGTGCCATTGTAGGGACCAAGCCTTTTCATAGGGAGCTGGGGGCCACTCAGCCGAATCGTAGCACTCTGGGGCTTGGCGTTGGCACCCAGCTGTGCTGCCAAGGCAGGCAGTGTGTGTGCACATTCGCACACACTCAGATGTACACATACACGTGCGCGCGCACACACACACATATGACCATGCACGCCCATGCCTAAGCATGTGCTATTTCTTTGAGAAGACTTGATTCTGCTCCCCTTCTGGAATGTGGAGCAAAGCCTTTGGAGGCTTTCGGCCCTCTTTTCAAACCTACTCAGCCACGGGCGAGGGGGCCTGAGTGGACAGAGTTCCCGCCTCCCCCCGGAGCAGGGGTACCTGGTTTACCTCAGTCTCAACTCCAGGCTTAAATTGGGAAGCAAGGGGAAGCTCCCTCCTATTTCTTTGAAAGAAGTTCAGACTTCGCTCATGGTACTGAAATCCTCCAACCATGGCTGGGGTTCAGTTTTCATTCACTTTATGCTAGGGATTTTCTGTTAGGTTATAAGAAGCCAAGCAAATGAAACCAAAGACTCCTACCGTGGCGGCTAGAACCTCTGCTGGGGGCATCCAGAGGGAGTGGCATGGAGGCCGTGGTGGTCATGCTCAGCGGAAGGAGCGTTTATAAAGCCTCCGAGCCGGAGGGGACGCTGGTCCTGGAGCGGGAAAGTCGGGCTCTGCTCCGGGTCCAGGAAGACCAAACCTCTCGTTTACTGGCGCAAGCCGCGTGTGTTCAGGTTTGAGCTTCCCTCTTATACCCCTGACTTTGCTGGATAGTTATGTTTGCTATGTTTATTTTAAGGATTTGCTTTCTTGATCTTTTTTACTACAAAGCACAGACTTGTTGAGAAAGACGTTACATCATGACATGAGGTATTCAGGAAGAATTAGAAGATTGTCCTTTGAGTGCCTGGACCAAACTGGACAGCGCCTTGGCCTTCCAGGCGTTTCCCATGTGTTGGTTTGGTTTGTTTATTTCTCCCGATGACCAGCAGGGCAGGGGCTCCCCGATGCCACTCTGCGCAGAGGGTGGAGCTCAGCTGACGCAGGTGGCATGTTCCCCTCGTGTGTGTCAAGGAGCTAGAATCTCAGCGTTGTCTTTTCTCTCTAGACCTCCTTGCCGCGCTCTGGCCACGCCTGTGTGCATGGCTTGGAAGGCAGCTTGAGGCTGACCGAGAATTGCCCGGGCCCTGCCCTTGGCCACGCTGGGGTTTCAGTGTCAGGCTGTGCACATTACCTTAGTGAGCTAATAGGATAAAAAGTCAGTTATTTCTTGCTCTTGTGTTAATCTAATGTCGCTGTTCCTGGAAAGTGGCACTTTTCTTCTTCATTTCTTCTTCTTCTTTCTTTCCTCCTTCCTCCTCTTCCTTCCTTCCTTTTTTTCTTTTCTCTCTCTCTCTCCTCCCTCCCTCCCTCCCTCCCTCCTTCCTTCCTTCCTCTCTCTCTCTCTTTCCCTCTCTTTTTCTTTCTCTCTCTCGCTCGCTCGCTCGCTCGCTTTCTTTCTTTCTTTCTTTCTTTCTTTCTTTCTTTCTTCTTTCCCGAGTTGGAGGACTCTGGATCCCCTATCATATAGGACCACCAGTCCCCAGGGCCTGGCGCACAGCAGGAGGGAAGCATCCCGCTTCTTAAAGGTACCTCATCCACTCATATTGCCTTGGCCCAAGCTCGTCACCTGACCACACCTGCTGTAAAGAGATCTGGGAGAGGAGTCGAGCTGGGAGGTGCCTTTCGGGGCAGCCGCACCTATGGAGGGAGAGAATGGATTTCTGGTAGGCTGCTGGCCCCCTCTGCCAGGGTGGCAAGGAGGAACCCAACTTTCTATGTAGCTGATATAGGTTAAATCTGTTGTTGTTTGGTCCTCTCGAGTCGTCTGACTCCTAGAGACCCTGTGTACAAACTGAATGAGACATTCCTCAACACCATGTCACACTCAGCAATGTGCCAGGGCTTCTCTGCTATTTATAGGGTTTACGGTGGCTGATTGTTTGGGGATTGTTTCGGGAGCGAGCCGCCAGGTTCTTTTTCTGTTTTTCTGGTGTTGGGGGATGGAATTCAAGGCCTCTGAGAGTACAGAGCAGCACTCCACCACTGAGCTAAACCCCTGCCCCAAATCTATCATTACTTTAGAATAAACTTTAGTCCTTTTTTTTTCTTTTAAATACAAAAAAGTAGCTTACGGATTTAAAAAAAAATCTTTTTCTGTCATGTCATTTTCTCATTAATGTTAAAGAAATTAGCCTGGGTGTTGTACAGAGTTAAAAATAAGCTTTCCGAAGTAGATTCTGTAATGAGGTAAACGTTGGGGAACCACGTTAACCCATACAGCAGCTATGTGACCAATCCTCACCTCCTCATTATCCAAAGGAAAGAGAAACCATAATTAAGAAGCTGACGTTGCCAGGGCAGTGAGCAAAACGCCATCGCTGAGGGACGTCTTCATTGCCCAGGCCCATGCCACCTCCTTTTCATTTAGCCAGAGCTGCATCTTTTTACAGTCTGTTTCAAGATGCTGTGAGTGGAAAGAGAACGATGTTAGCCATCATCTTCTTTGGAGCCTAAGTTTCTGAGCCCCTATCTTGACCCATGTGTAGACCCAGCATTAAGAGACTCAAAGGTACCAAGAAGTTCGTGGTTTTCCACACCAGTTGCCATAGTAAAATTCGCCATGCCTTTCTAAGACACTTCCGTGTGGTGCTCTGATGAGCCAGGATCTTAGAAGAGGATCCAGATGGAATCTTCAGTCACTGTTGTTATTGGAAACCCTGAGTTCTGCCAAATGTTTCTGAGTCTCTGGACCAGGATCTCCTTTCAACGAGATCATTCATGATCTCACCGTGAGAAATGAATCTTGCTGCAGCCGGGCGCGGTGGCGTACACTTGTAATGCTAGGGACTTGGGAGGCGGAGATAGGAGGATCGCAAGTTCCAGACCAGAGGCAGTCTGCGTAATTTAGCGAGACCCTGTCTCAAAAAGTAAAAGAAAAAATGGGCTGAGGGTGCAGCTCAGGGGTCCAGCACTTGCAGAACATGCAGGCGCGAGGCCCTGGGTTCAACCCCCAGGGCCGAAAAAAAAAAAAAAAGAAAAAAAAAAAAAAGAGTCTTCCTGGATGATTTCTGTACTCTCAGCCCTTCAGACAGCCCGTGTGCCCAACATGTGGAGATGTGGAGTGGAGGCGTAACTCCTTGGTGTCATGGAAACTTTCCCTGACACCACTGTGGAAGAAGGTGGAGGAGATCACAGTCAGAGGGAGCAAGGGGAAGACCGGAGTACACTGCTTGAGTTCCTCGGAACGCCGGAGATCTCTCAGAACGTGCAGAGAGTCCGGGCATCTTCCACTTCTTCGTGTTACTTCTCGTCATGACTGGTCTAAACACAAAGTGTATTTCACAGGATAAATTTCCATTGCCTCTTAGAGTGCCCCTTCACCACTGAGTAAGGGAGTGAAATTACTACTGATAAAGGAGTGAATTCGGTGGCCTGAATTGTGTCCTACCCAGAGGTCCTATGTTGAAGTCCTAACCAGTGTGACGATGTGTGGAGATAAAGTTCAGGGTAAATGAGACCAGAAAGATGGGGCCCTGAGTCAGTGAGATTAGTGGCTTTTTGAGTAGGAGAGACTCGGGCTACCTCTCCACCACATGAGGGCGTAGCAAGAAGGCAGCTGCCTATGAACCAAGAAGAGCGTCCTCACGAGGAACCGAAATGAAGAGCTCCTTGTACTTGGGCTCCCAGACTCTAGAACCCTGGGAAATAAATGTCTGTTCACCCTGCCTGGTGTGTGGCGTTCCACTATGACACCTTGAGCACACTGAGACAGTTTCAAAAAATGCCAGGGCATTTTTAATCTATGAACCTGATTTGGTTGCATAAGTAATCTACTGGAGCTCATAGATATATATCATTATTATTGTTATATATTATATGTTATATACTATTATTTTATATACATATATAGTTGTTGTTGTTGTTAGGTGCCGTCGAGTCGAGTCCGACTCATAGCGACCCTATGTACAGCAAATCGAAATACTTGCCGATTCTGTGCCAGGCAAACGATCTTATTTATGTTTAAGCCCATTGTTGCAGATGCTGTGTCAATCCATCTGGTGGAGGGTTTTCCTCTTTTGCCTTGACCTGTCACTCTCCCGAACATGATGTCCTTCTCCAGGGATTGATCTCTCCTGACTACATAGAGTTGAGGTTTACCTTAGTTGGTAGAGCGCCACTCTTCACTCCCTGGGGGCCCAGGTTCAATCCCCAGCACCACAAAAATGGGAGAAGGAGGTGGCACTCCAGTCTCCAAGCAATCCCAATCATTGAAAACCCTGTGAATGTTGCTATGGGTCAAACTCAAGGGCACTTAACAACAACAACAACAACACACACACACACACACACACACACACATATATTTTTGTGGTACTTGGGGTTGAACCTAGGGCATCCCACATACTTTGCAACTGCCCTGCCACTGGGCTGCTCCCGCAGCCCACCTCTTATTTTTGTTTTGAGTCAAGCTCTCACTAAGTTAGGCAGGCCCCCTTGGCCTTGAACTCATGATTCTCCTGCCTCAGCCTCCCGAGTTTCTGGGATTGCAGGCGTGCGCCACTGTGCCTGGCTTAAATATATTTTAAGATCTAAGTTTTTCTCAGCGCTTAATTACAGCATCTCTGTCACCACCGGTAATGACATTGCTATGAATAAAATAAGCATTCTGCTATTTTGAGGTAAGCGAGGTGACAGAGGTGGGACCCTTAGCCCAGGTGTGGAGGTTAGACGGCAGGGAGACGTGGCGAGTTTACACGCTTCCCTTGAGGGTTTCCCTCTGCATACTGCATGGTCCTTCTGACTGCGTGGTGCCGCACGCTAGTCAGAAACTCCTGTCGCCGCCAGAGGGGGAGGTGACAGCTCTTGTGACACTCTTCTCTGCGCTCTCAGAGATGATGGACAGCTCGTCATGTGCAGGCGTTTCTCAGGAGCTCCCCTTCTCTGTACTGCTGGGCAGCAGAGGCGCCAAGCTGTGAGCTGATGTCTCGGGGCCCCCCTGGCTAAAAACACACACAGGTGCATCAGCCTCGAGGACCGGTGTCTTCCCCCAACATCTTAACATTGTCCAGGAACTCAAGGAGATGTTTAGTCATTAAGAGTCACCGAGGCAAAGGGGAGAGGGTCATTGTCACAGGTCAGAAATGACAAAGGCAGGGTCTGTGCCAGTGAGACCGCGTCCCCCAGCGCACACCCGTAGGAGCAGAGAGTGCAGCCCGGGGTGGCTGGTGATCGTCATTCTACAGACAAGGGCCAGGCGGGCTCTCCGAGCCAGCATGAGTTTGGCCCTTTAAGCTCAGAAATAGCAATTTGGTACTTTGTAGCAGCTAATTTTGTGCAATCTGATACTTGGAAAAACATGCAAATGGAGAGTAAAACTTACCAAGTCGCAGTCTTAATTAGAATTGAGGTTGCAATAATTACTCTGTTTTTCTAAGTTCAGTTTGGGTTTATGCCTTAGTTCTGCTTTCCCCATGTGAACTGATTATGAGTAAAAGCAGTCCACAACCAAATTAAGATGAGGCAAAGAAGTTTTAAACTAGGAGGAAACATAGAGGGTAAAAGTTACAGTGAGTTACTTTTCTTAAATTTTTGAATCAATGCCCACATTAAATGACGAAAAGGATTTTTCAAACCACTTTATTCCTACACTGGCCTGTGGTCCAGCTTTTGTTGTTTGAAAGGTTTTCTGTTCTTTGATTTTTCCTGCCCTGTCAGTTGGGTGCATGACAGCAGTCCGTACCTCAGACACTGCTGCAGTTCAGATCTTGTATGACCCAGAGCCCGGGTACTGAAGGTTTAGTTCCCAGCCAGTGGTGCTATTGGGAGGTGGGGGCCTGTTTGGGAGCTGGGGGTCATGGGAGGAAGTTAGGCCAATGGGGTATCCCCTGGAAGGGGATTGTAGGACCTGGCACGTGCTTCCTGGCCTCAGTAAGGTGAGTAGGTCTCCTCTGCCACGCCACGGTGGACTGAGCCACCACAGGGCTGAGTTGTTGTTGTTGTTGTTAGGTGCCATCGAGTCGGTATCCGACTCATAGTAACCCTCATAGGATTTTCAATGGCTGTTTCAGGATTGCCTTGGGAGTGGATTGCCAGGCCCTTCTCCCATTTCTGTGGGGCTGGAAATCGAACTCGGGACCTCAGAAACTGCAGCGCAGCGCTCTACCAACTGAGCTAAATCCCAGCCCACACAGGGCTGAGAGGATGGACCAAAACCTCTGAAGCCGTGAGCCAGCTAAACCTTCCAGCTCATCATCGGAGGTGCTTTTCCACAGCAACACAAAGCTCAACACACCCTCTAAAAGAAGCTCTTTCAGAAAGCTGACCAACGCACCCTGTAAATTAAGCTCTTTCAGAATACTCCGCCGCTTCCTTCCGATCACAATGGAAATCATCTCTAACATTTTGAATAGTGGAGATTTCTGCTAGTACGTTTTTGGCACTTTTTTTCTATAGAGAAATTAGATGCCTCTTTCGTTTTTTCCAAAATAAGATCTATGCCTTTGTTATCTTAGAAATTCAATAAAACTTCTATAACACTTGTCAGTAAAAGAAAACTTTCTCAGATCCATGCCTCATTTGAGTATGAAATGGAACCTATGATTGTAATATTAGTGCGTGCTCATCTCCACTCGCTGAAGTCACTAGTACTAGGCAGAGGTGAGCGTTTGGTCCCCTGGGCTGGGGCTCCGTAGGACCCTGCACTCTCCCTAGACGTTTGGTTGGATTGGACGTGTTTCAGCTCAAATAGAAAGGCTTTATTTTAAGAAAAGGTTTGTGCACCTAGCGGCCATCTATCAGATCAGATCACCCTCGATGGCACCGTGGCTCACAAGCCAGTACATCTGCCTTCTCCTAGCCTCCTGCTCAGGCCACCTACTCAGTGGAGGTTCCTGTCGCAGTGGGTCCTCATTTAAAGTGGTTTCTGGCAGGCATGGTGTTGTTGTTGTTAGGTGCCGTCAAGTCGGTATCCGACTCATAGCGACCCTCATAGGGTTTTCAATGGCTGACTTTTTCGGGATTGCCTTGGGAGTGGATTGCCAGGCCCTTCTCCCATTTTTGCGGTGCTGGGAATTGAACTCGGGACCTCAGAGACTGCAGCGCAGTGCTCTACCAACTGAGCTAAATCCCAGCCCAGGCATGGTGGGGCATGCCCTTAATCCCAGCACTCCGGAGGTGAAAGCAGAGGACTATGTGTTCCAGGCCAGCATGGGCTGCATGGCAAGTCTGAGGTCCACCTGGGCTACCTAGTAAGACCCTGTCTCAAAAAACCAACAGAGAACATGGCTTCTGAACCTTCCCGGTCTAGACCTGTCTGCATGCAAGCACAGTTCTGCCTAACTCAGACGGAACCATGACGTGAGGAGTTGCTCGCCATGAAATACGCATGCTTCTCCTCACACGTGAATCTGCCTCTCTCTGCCCTAGACCTGCTACCATGATACGTCCTTTGGTTTGTGGATGACACTGAGTCCCACCTCAGTGGATGTCCCTCCTCACGGGCCAGGGGAGAGGAGGAGGGAACGCGCGGCAGAGAGGGAACATTGTTTCCATCATGGGGACCAAAGTGGTCTGACCCTGGT